>JAJLRJ010000010.1:29000675-29183175 GCA_024195265.1 Dendrophyllia cribrosa
TGGTACTGTTTACTATGCTGTACAAGGTGGTTCTAACTTTTGAGTCTGTGGGTGAAATCTAAAGTGTGACCATTCAAATGAAAGCTACTGAGCAATACTTTCCTGTGGTACTGTTTATTATGCTGTACAAGGTGATTCTAACTTTTGAGTCTATGGATGAAATCCTAAAGTGTGACTATTCAAATGAAAGCTACTGAGCAGTACTTTCCTGTGGTGCTGTTTATTATGCTGTACAAGGTGGTTCTAACCTTCGAGTCTGTGGATGAAATCCTAAAGTGTGACCATTCAAATGAAAGCTACTGAGTAGTACTTTCCTGTGGTGCTGTTTATTATACTGTTCAAGGTGGTTCTAATTTTCGAGTCTGTAGATGAAATCCTTACGTGTGACCATTCAAATGAAAGCTTTTAGGCAGTAGTTTCCTGTGGTACTGTTTATCATGCTGTACAAGGTGGTTCTAACTTCTGAGTCTGTAGATGAAATCCTAAAGTGTGACCATTCAAATGAAAGTTACTGATCGGTACTTTCCTGTGGCCTTCCTAGATTAGCTTTTGCTACCTGCAGGCCAGTATTATAAACTCTATAATAACTAACTAATAAAGATTTTTGTTGTTGTTGTTGTTGTTGTTGGTACTGTTTACAATACTGTTCAAGGTGGTTCTAATTTTCGAGTCTGTAGATGAAATCCTTTCATGTGACCATTCAAATGAAAGCTTTTAAGGTGTACTTTTCTATTCTTCTGTTTATTTTTCAGTACTTTACGAAATAGAATCTGGGATTTTTCTTGAATTTAGAATCTAGTCGCTCTTTGCAGTGAAAGAATAAAGACTCACCTTCTTTAGTTTCTGTATTCTTTCTTGCTGTTTTTTCACAAGCCTGACTTGCTCTTCCGCAATCGCCTTATCCTGAAGAAAAACAATGGTACTGTTCACATCATTCGGCAAATAAAGATAATTGAAAATAAACGGATAGCGTCAAATTGTTAAAGAAAAAAAAGAAACAAAAACAAATGTATGTTTATTACCTGACCAATCTGCAGTAGCAACTGAAGATTACCCTGGAAGAAAAAGACAACACGAATTATTGTAATACGTACAAAGCATAGAATACAGTAAGATCCAGCGTATAAGAACCTACAATTTTCCAGGCCAGGCTGCAGATAAATTAAAGTCAGTAATGACTGGTTCTTATAAAAATGGGTGTCTAAATGGCAAATTTCAGGCTGTAGATTGTTAATCCGCTAGGTTCTTCTACGCGGGATTTTACTGCACTACATCAGGCCCCGATTGTTGAAAAGGCGGATAGCACTATCCACCGGATAAATCACTATCCAGTGGATAAGTATTAACAAAATCCTTTGTGTTATCCACTGGATAGTGATTTATCCGGTGGATAGCGCTATCCACCTTTTTAAACAACCGGGTCCTGGCGTTCACCCTGGAAACTTGACGTTTTTCTCTTATATCGTATTCAGGAACAGTCGTCGGCCCAACGAACGAACGCAAAAGAAGGGCAAGGCCTTGTCCATTTTATAACCTAAGGAAGGCGGCGCGGCCCAGTGGTAAGGGCGCTAGACGTGCACTCCGGAAGTCCCGGGTTCACGTTTTCCTCTCCGACCACTACGATTTGAATACGATCGTCCCTTGTTCAAATTCAAGGCCATGCCATGGAAATAGCTAACCGGTCAGCCTCCTACCAGCCGGGATTTTCACAATGTTTATGTTCAGTCTGTAATATTACTTTCTCCTACTTACAGTGTCACCCGATTAGCACCCTCATGGAAAGTACATTGACACTTAAACAAAGTTATTAAATCACAACTTATTCGGTGTTTTGGCAGATAATAAGCGCGGATTTTCTTCGAGTGGCGTAGTATTTCGCGAGCAGTGAATATAATGCCCGTACATATTATCTGCCAAAACAGCGAATAGCAGATTTATTACTCTTTCACTGCATTTTTTTTGCTGTACCAGCATCTATTTTTTTAGAAAGAGTAAAACCGGGATTTATAATGTAATATGCTCCCTCATTTTGCGTGTTGTCTTGACATCATACGGTAAAACAAGCACTACTAATTTCAATTAAATACCACAAATAGGAATTTTCAGGTTGAGTGTAAAGTAACTACTCTGACCAATCACAACAGACGCTGACAATCCAATAAACCAATCAGATCTCATAGCAAATAGCATGCAACTGGTGCCAAGCGCGGGAAAACGCGTGCAGGCAAGTCACGATTGGTTTTGGTTTTACTTCTGATTGGTTGAGAAAGTGGCGCGAGATTTTTTAGCCAATCACAAAGCGTAGCAATGCAACACCAAAGGTATGGTGAAATTACTATCGCTCTATCATTGCAACACACCTGTTTCTTTTGTTCAAGGACCATCTTTTCATGCCCCAGTTGAGTGTTGAGTTGTTCGGCCAGTAGAGTCCCTCGTTCAATAGTCTGCAATGCTGCCGCCATTTGTTCATGTTCTCTATGAAGAGCTTCATGGCGCTTCTTCACCAAGCATATAAATCTGGTAAGAGATGAGGAGTGATACATCAAACACGAGGAAGAGTGTTTCATCAGGGTATCCAAACACTGAGAAGTGGGTTGAAAAACAAGGGGTGGGGGGGAGGGGGAGTAATATATCAAACACGAGGAAGAGTGTTTCATCAGGGTATCCAAACACTGAGAAGTGGGTTGAAAAAACGAGGTGCAGCGATTTTTTTGTTAACGACTTCGAGGTGTTTGGATACGTAAAGAAACTATTTGGAGTGATTGATATAGCTTCTCAAACTGATCAACAACAACAACAACAACAACAACTAAAGTCTTTATTAGTTAATTCTCATACAATTTACAAGACAGGCCCACAGGTAGCAAAAGTTAATCTTGGCAAATTAATTAGGGAAATGGTCAAAACTATTGTACTCGGACAGGACCCACCATGCATTTCACAAAAACACTGGTGGTCTCTTTATGTACTCCCTCTCCCCCACCTAAAAAGATGGTGCCTTGTTGGTATAGCCCCCATTCTATCAGGAGAAGAAACTGAGAAAAAGATTCAAACCTTCCTGTGCCGTTTTACTAGCAATGTAAGCTTCATGCACACAGCATACTTAAGTTTTATCTCCAGTTTTTAGCCAAAAATTATGTCCATTACACTCATCAGATGTGTGGTATCTTGCCTAACCCCCCTACCCCTACACAAGGTGGGTCATCGTCGAGTATACTTGTTATGACTACTTCCCTTACGTGATTTTTATATAGAAATCGCTACACACACCATATTTGTTAAAATAAAAAAAACGATCAAACAACAGAAAAGAGAAGAAACAACAAGGAAAAACAAGCGATCGAGATAAAAGAAAAAGAATTATGAAAATAATAATTATTTTTTATTTAACTTTAGAGATAATCTCGTCAATATCAATTAAATACAGAGAAAACGAAGGAACGAAATCGCCAAAATCTATACAAATTATGACCGGGTATCCAAACCTCCTTCACGGTAGTGATTTCCTTTGTGTTATCGTCGCGAACTGTTTTAAAATGAGTTTTTGAAGAATTGACGATATCAGAAGCGTACGACTTAATAGACTTTCTCAGAGTTCGTTATTTCGTTGTTTTTTTTTCGTTATTAATGAGTTTTAGAACTTTAGATCCCAGGACGAATGAGACTTCGACTAAATCATTTGACCATTCAGTTGCCAAAAAATGTCAGTTGGATGGAGACAGTGAGAAAGAACGAAAGCATATTAATCTGATAATAAAAGAGCTAAAATTAATATCTCACTATCAGGGACACGATGACTGGAATAATTCATCATTAGTGAAAACAAACAAAGTACGTAAACCTGGTAAAAGAAGAGATATTTAGATCCTAGTACGAACGAAACTTCGCTAATGAAAAGTGACTATTTTCATTTGCCTCTATACTGTAGACCGCCAGCAGTTTAACAGCGATCAAATATGCAAAAATACGACGTCACTTCCGGCATGCATGATCAACTCGCTGCTCGAGTAATCAAAAAGGGATTGCTACGTTATCGATTGAGCTTTACAGTAATTGCTGTGAAAAGCAAAAATGTTGAAAGCAGAAATTTATGTGCAAAATGTACAAGGCATAAGATTATCCTACAGAAAATAGAATCGCAAGGTGACGTGAGCAGGGCCGGACGGGTTGACGTGAGCCGGACCGGAAAAGGCCGTCCGGCCCCGCTCGAGTTCAAGCGACCTCGCACTGCACGACTATTCTTGTACTTTCTAGTCATATTATAAAATACTTATTGTTTGAGTTAGGTCGCGCCAGACGGGTAAATATTTATATAAAAAGAGGGTTGCAATAAAACAGGGGCAATATAGAAAGACTGAAGATATAAAAATATCATATCCAAGCCACAAAACGCCCCCATTTTTTCTTTTAGTTGTCACGGTACGAGTTTCAAAGTTTGCAATTTAAATGTGTCGCGAAAAAGTTTAAATAGACATCTTCCGCTTATGCCATGCCACACTAAGGTTGTCTTATAAAAATAGCATGCAGTTTCTAGATTCTGTGGAGGCCATGCTTCAAAACCACTGTTGTGAATGGCCTTTACACCGCCTCGTTCCGCGAGCATGCCGACGTAAACATCATCAATCCTAAATGTTGGTACAACTTCAAATAAATGTACAAATAAATTGACAACATCAGCGGACAGAACGAACCCGAAGCCAGGACAGTAATCTGGATAACGTGTTTTATTGTATTCCTCATAAGAGACATCCCATTTTTCGTTATTCCCTCTTTTAACAATAGCGTTTCTCCAAACCAATCCCATGTACAGTCTCTCGCGAGGCGTATTAGGTAAATTCAAATGCGAGATCAACGCTTTCGTGTTCACAAACGCATCATCGTCCATTTTTAAAAGAAAGGAGAAATTACAGTATCTGGCAGCCCATTCAAAGCCCATTTGTATCTTCTGGGTCTGATTCCAGTAATCCTCATAATAGTTGGCTCGAACAAGGTCTCCAAATACGTCTTCCTCTTTCAACAATGATTCTGTCTCGTTTTGCATGCGCGATTGACCAACAAGAAAAACTGTCTTCCATCGAGGTTTTATAGCAGTGTCAACACCCCACGTTTGGCGGATGTCTCTCCTTCTTTCGATATTAGAAGGAGCCGATGAGACTAGAATAAGAAGAGAATAATTCTGCCCACAAGATGTCGCTGTGGTCAGAGTTGTCTTGTGTTGTTGTTCTTCCCTTTGTATTTCCGATACAGAAAGTCGCAAGGCATTTGCATTTTCTCTCTCTCTCTTGAAAATTCTAAGTGTGTTGTGTGCGAAGTAGGGCCAACTAAAACATCCAAACAGTGTTATGGCGAAAACCAAACACAAAGCCTTTTTTACCATTCTGAACCGCATTCTGAACCGCTTGATAATCATGTTGGAACTGAAGCTGATCTTCTTGTAAGCCAGACGAATGACTTTAGAAGCTTAAGGCCAGTTGTTTAAAGAAAAGGTTTTATTTTGAATACCAATGATGCATACATACATATTTTTAAATTAACAGTAACATCACAGTTGGTGACTCCGCAGTCGTACTGGCCAGCTCCATGGTTACGCATTGCTAAAGCCTGGTTTTCAATAACGACAGAAGCATAAGCAAAAGCGAAGACATAATAATTTGTTTTATGTAAAACGAAGATTTGAGATACAGTACGGGACGATTATATCTAGACTGCAAAACAGTTTTTTTTTTCCTCTGTTCGCTCGCAAAGATGCGAAGCACCGAAAGCGCCGAAAGCGTACTCGCGCGAGCCTTACACGCCCGTAAGCGAGGCAAGAAAAAAACGAATGTCGTCTTTCCATACAACTGTCACAAGAGTAACAAACCAAATTAGTAAATTTTTACCTCTCGATAATGATTTTCTAGATTTCTGATTGGTCCCATCGCTACCGAACTGAGTCGTTATTGGTTAATTTGCCCAAATATGGAAAAATGATGACGAATTACGCGAAAAAAAGTTGTTTTCCTCGGCGTCTCGTTGGTTATATATCAGCTCATATTCGGCGAGGCCGAGATGAATAACTGCTAATTAGCTTAAGGTAATGAATATTTAGTAGTTGAGTAAAAAATGACATTTCTTTGATTATTCAGTACAAAACCCCCCTTTTCCTTAAGTAAACAGAGCTAAAAGCATATTAAGAAAAACAATGTGATTGGCATGGTAACTTTATTCTAATATGTGTAAGTAAAAAGTTGTATCTTTTAAGTAAGTTAAAGCTACAAAACATGAAGTATATTTAACATTTAGAATAACCTTAAGATTCTAGAAACTTCAATATATTTCTTCTAAAATCAATCATAAGATAAGTGATGACATGGGACTTCCCTTAGATAATGAAACCAATGTTCAAATTAGGTTATTAAGAATTTGGTGTAAGCAACTTTAAAAAACGCAACCTTTTGAATGTTCAGTAGAACCAAAGGCAATACCCATTCTTACGCTAAAACTGTCTTTTATTTCATATCTTGTAATTTTTCCTTATTTCTGACAGTTGAAAACCGATGAACTGAAAATTCTCTATTTTACGTGACTTTTAAAATAGAACCCACATAATTAATAGTCAGAGGTTGGGACAGCTCGTCTCCAAAATTGACACTAGTTTTCCTTTTCTTAATCCATTAGCATTTAAAAACTACTTTTGCTTCTTTATAGTAATTGAACATAAGAACTTAAGCTTTTCCAGCTATCTTTATCTCTCGCCGACTTTTCGAAATTGAATCAATACAGAATAAAGGGTGTTGTCTTTTGTTTACGGCAAACTAAACTATTACCTGTGATTTTGGTTACCAAAATGTAACTTGTGGTTTTAACTTTAGTGTGATTATATTCATTTACTAATATGTTGCAATCAATCAAGTAATCTTAAAAATATGTATACGCAATTAACAACATAAAACATATAAAAAGAGTATTGTGAACTAGAGTAGGACACAGTAAGTTGAGAAGTAAGAAGGAGAAAGATGAAGAAGAATAAAGAAGAAGGCTAAAGAGAAAGGTGTTATCTGGTTTTCTACCGTTGAGCTTTTCCCCCAGAAGAGCGACTTAGACTTTTCCACACAACGAATTCGTTCTGACGGGGGTTCAACATTATTATAGCGATAATGTTGAACTCCCGTCAGAACGAATTCGTTGTGTGAAAGAGTCTAAGTCGCTCTCTAAAATGTTAAAAATTGCTTGACGGCTGTACCCACATTGTAAAATTGATACGGCTCGATGCCAGTTACAAATTTAATTTGGCAATTCGATGCAATTCTCTATTTCCGAATTGCCAATAATACTCTTTGTTTGCCCCCCAAATTTTGCATAAACTATTGTTTGTAAATGCTCTTGGGAGGACTGCATATTCCCAAGAGCATTTCAAAACAATAGTTTATGCAAAATTTGGGGGGCAAACAGTGTGTATTATGGGCAATTCGAAAATAGAGAATAATCAATTGAAGATATTTTGATAAGCTTTTACTTCAAGATTAAGCTAATAAAGACTAATAGGCGCTTTAATGGCGATGCGACCACGACCGGTACCGAAGAAGCGGTATTTGAAGTATTTGGTGAGCCCGAATTCTTCGTCAAAACAAACAGTTAATAGATTAGGCTTTTCTAAAGCCGGTTGGTAACACACCAAAAACATCAATTCCTCTGAGAAGCGAACGAACTGCCTCTTTTTGCTCTGATTTTAGATTGAATCCTAAATCTCTGGAAAGCGCATCCAGATCAACGTTTTACATTTTTCCTGCCAATAGCTCGTTTTACTGTGAAATTGACACGGCTTCGAACATCTTCTGATGAGGTGTGATGACATTTTTTGACAGGAAGCGTCGTATTTAACCAATGGGAATTTGCCGTTCCTGTAGGAAACGGGTAACTTGAACGAATTCGTTGTATGGAAAGCCGAAAGTCGCTTATCGTATTTTTATAGCCTCTCCCCAGTACCACTCTCCGTATTCATACACGCTCCAGACCTTTTTTTCAAAGACCGCGAGCATTCGTATGACCAACGTAAAAGATACGATTGTTTTGCAGTCTAGAATGCACCTAGACGGAATTCATTTTATAGATCTCGAGTTTTTGAGAAGTTCGCGGTTGCGCACAAATGAATCCTGCTCTGAGTTCTCTATTACGTTACTTCTATCCGATACTGTAAGCATAAGGCCCCGTCCACACGTATACGTTTACGTCTGTAAATGCATATGTTTTAATCTAAAACGCTCCCGTCCACACGTATACGTTTACGTCTGTAAACGCATATGTTTTTTATCTAAAACGCTCCCGTCCACACGTATACGTTTACGTTCGTAAACGCATACGTTTTTATGCGTTTAGGCCTCCCTTCCCCACGTAAACGCTAAAAATCTGCATTGAGCATGCGTAGATAAGGGGTATCTACGTCAACGTTTACGAAAATATCCGTTTACGCTGTCCACACGTAAACGGGTAAACAGCGTTTTCGAAAATATCCACTTTGGAGAGCGTTTTCGAAAATATCCGTTTAGGGTGACCGTTTTCATCGTTTAAGTGTGGACGGGAGGCCTAAACGCATAAAAACTTATGCGTTTACGAACATAAACGTGTACGTGTGGACGGGGCCTAAGATTGATGATTCTTATGGTTATGTTTGCGCTTATGTTTAAACTTATGTCGTGCACGTTCTTACTGGACACCAGCGCTGTTATGCTTCCGCGTTCATTTATGTCGCTAGTGAAAATTAGGCTTATAAGACGTACATTATACTTACAAAAATAAATGAGTTCAAATTCAAATTAAACTTTAATTTAAGTAACGCTCCACATAAGAACTACAGTTAACTTCATTGTTCTGCGGCATTGGCTCTTTCTCACATAGAATGTCTTAGGATGTCTTAGGATGTCACATAGAATGTCACATAGAATTAGGGGAGGAGCTAATGGTTTATAATTATATTTCAGTATAAAAATAAAGGATATCCATTTGCGTAAGATAAATTTTAGGAAATGTTCGTGCTTAACCAATCAGAATAACAGAAGGCAATAGCTAATAATTTTGCTGCTTTGATGAAGTTCCCCAAATACAATTTCTTTAAAAAATTGCATGTTGTGCGATTGGGTCTTAAATTACATGAAACCTTTAAGAAATCAAGCAAAATGCACCTTGAAACCTAACTTTTTAGCGGTCTTTGAGTCTAGGCCAATGAGATCACTAGTTGTAATAATGAAAAAAGTTGACATTCCATCGTGCATTGCTGCTAGCACTTTCCTTCTTACGCGGATCATTACTTAAACTCAATTCAACGAATTGGATCTATTTTACAACCCGTGTTAATACTGTTGGGACTACGAAGTCTGTCCCTCTATGCGGGTTCTAACGGACGACGAAATATTGTTGTTGTTTTTTTTATCTCGTGAATTGGTGAAGCGTTGAACGAGATATACTAAACGGAGACAGATATGCGAATTTTCACTAGTTCCATCATCTGTAAACGTTTTTAATTCCCCAGTATATTACGTATTAAAAGATGATTGCTGTAGTAAACTTTTTTAATTCCACAGTGTATTACGTTATCCAGTTGTCTAGACAGTCTCGTTTCACAAAATATATATTTATGTCACGCTAAGATGTTTTGGTCCTTTTTATAAATGTGTTACTCTTCAATTCTTTGACTTCAAACTCAGTATGAAAAATAAAAACCGATCTGTGGACTTAACTTCGCGTTGTTTCGTATTCACGCCGAGATGGCTCTCAGAGCCCTTTGATTTTAAAACAAATACAGTCGAATCTTCATGTGCCACCACCTCTCCTTAGCGACCACTTTTCCAAAATGCACATTTCTTACAGTCATCATCATAGTTGAAACCTCTCGTGATCGACCGCGGCTACTTTGCTAGTGATTTGAATTTTTCTTTTGTTTTAATCCTTTGGTAAGCGACCACGCGCTCATATTTCGATGTCATTAAAGACTGAATCAAATTGAATAATGCGCAACAGAAAAACTACAATAAATCGAAAATTTTGTCACTAGCAAAACTCTATATCAAAATATTTGCTTTGTAAAATGAAAAAAAACTAGCCTGCATAGCACGCGTCGGTTTATTTATACAGTGAAATTACGAGGACGCGCACACGAGGGGAACGCGTGAAAGGGAGAGGTGGCACCTCTGCCTTTCGCGCGTTCCCCTGGCGCGCGCGTCCTCGTAATTTCACCCCATGGGTAGTTTTGTGCACCAACATGGCCGCCATGGCCTCTGTCATTTGAGTCCCACAGTACTGAAGGTCACGTGAGTGAAAACCATCTATAAGTAAACTGGCGTACGCAGGTTATGAAAATACTACAGGTTTATGAATCAAAGTGAAGACCCCCATTGGTCCGACCTCGCATGAGCGACTCCACCTGCTTAGCATTTTGTGTGGTCGCTTTCGCAAGACTACAATCAAGGACAAAAGTTCTTGGGACAAATGCTACAAAGTCCTCCTATTAACTACTAATTTAGTGTGACTGACCAATGAAGCCATGTTTTTAGTTTAAAGCCCATCTTACCAATCCCACCCCTCCCCCCGAGTCAATGTTGAAATCCACAAATCATTTTTATTACGAGGGCTCAACATTATAAGGAGGGTAGGGGTCGGGAAACGGACACTGATCGTTTGCACGTACCGTGTTTCTGTCGGTAAAGTCTAGATTCCATAGTTCAGAAGGAGGTCGGACACCTTATTGAGACTTGTATAACGGAGTAACTGGTTAGCTTTCAATTGAGGTTGGGTCAGCAGTTTATATAGTTAAATTTAGGACTAAGCAACCCGAGAAGCTAGGTGGTACAGTGGTACGGTAGGCTATGTAAGTCTAAGCCTAGCTGAAGTCACAGGTTCAATCCTCAGTGGGGATTTTACATTTTCTTTTTTACACTTAAAAATTTATTGAAAATAAAATTCTAAGTGTCAACATTACGTTATATAATTCTCAATAAGTGTCCGACCTCCTTCTGAGCTATAGAAGGTAGACTCTACCGTTTCTGTTGCGTGCGTAGGGAAAAATCGTAAATGCAAATTCGTCCCAACCCTTTTGTCCTTATTTGTAGATACCAAACATCCCTATCCTATCCCAGACACGCTACTTTCCAGAAACTCTATCTTCATACCACTGATCAGTTTTCCCAGTAAATGATACCCTATTCTAGACCAAAACTCTCTGATTTCTATACCTTATCCCAGATTCCCAGACTAAACTGTTTGGAAACAAGGGTTCTATCTAGGGGGTTTGAGGGGTGGACGCTTCCCCTCCAAAAAGCCCAGCTCCCCCCCCCCCCCCCCCCCCCCCCTAAAAAAAAAGTTGTTGTCATTACAATTTAAAGTAAATATATCAGAAAAAAATCATCCAGGTAAGTGTACATGAAGCAAGCATTCCCTGTCAAAGGACACTATATGTAACATTTCTCAAAATTGTCTCAAAATGCAAGATTGCATCTCAGTGCATATTCATTTCAAAAAATTTCCCGGGGGGGGTGAGGGCATGCCCCCGGACCTTCTAGGAAACTTGAGGCCACTAGGAACTTCTCCCCCAAGCGAAAAATCCTAGATAGAACCCTGGAAACCATATCCTTCACAGCGGCTCTAGGGCTTCGGAGGAAGAGGGTTAGAGTAAAAAGATCGTGAAGCCCACTGAGTAGAGCAACAGAAAACGAAAGCGTCTTACCTTTGAACAAATACTTCAAAGCCGGTGTTGGTGATGTGTCCATATGTTCCACATTGTTCTTCGCCAGCATCTTGTTGTTTTATTGACAGGTGCATGGAGGCCAACAAGTGAGCCAGATTTTCCTTTTGAACAGGCGAGAAAATCTCCACATCTGATGGGAAAAGATTTGAAGTTTTTAATTAAGCTCGGACAAATGACAATAATTTCAACTCTTTGAGAACGTAGGAGAACAACCTCGTCCCCAGGGCATTATCCGTTCTCCGCGTTTAAAATGGCGGGCGGAGGAAATCCCTGGACAAGACTGCGAAAATACTCCAAATATCCTAGGCCGAGTTGTTCAAAGCCTGATAAGCACTATAATCATGGATTAACTGTCAACAGAACATATGAGTTGTCATGGTAATTAACCCTGGATTAGCTCTTATAAGCAAATTCCACCGGTTTCCCGTGGTGTGAACTCTTATTTACCACGATTTACGTCACCACATGGTCAAAATGTTGTGGACTCACGAGGCGCAGCCGAGTGAGTCAGCAACAAATTGCTGCGCCTCGTGGTAAATAAGAGTCCACACCACGGAAAACCGGTGGAAATCTTTCTTTTTTTTTTACCACAATATTTAGAAATTGCGTGATGTTAGTGTCAGCACCGTTGTCTGCACTCTCATTTACCACCCGCATCGACCAATCAGATTGCGAGATTACCGGCAAATGTGGTAAAATGGTCCTTCGAACAACTCGGCCCTGGTGTATTTTTCGCATAAAACATAATAAAACTGCTTCGTTTCGTAGGACCAACGGATTTAGATTGTCAGAAAACAAATACGACTGCAAATCGCTGGAAATAATTACCGAAAACGCCATATGTCAGAAGCGATTTCTGAAATAGATTTGGACGGCTGTGTCACTGAGAGAAGTGTTTAATATATCAAGATTCATCTATCTCTTTTAATCATCTAGCCTAAAGAATGGCAAAAAAGGTATTCTTATAAAACGTTTTCCTAGAGACCTCTTTGTCGAAGATTTTAATTAAAATAGAAGAATTCCTGCCTGCACGCTTGCTTTAGCACTCAATTCATAAATATGCCAAAGATAAACAGTCACGATTTCAATATTTAATTTGAAAAAAGAAGCCTCGAGGATAGATTCACTACAGTAAAAATCCGCGTGTAAGAACCCAGTGGTTTAAGAACCTGCTGGCAGAAATTTGCCACTTTAGTACCCAAAATTAATATAAGAACCTGTTTAGTCAAGCAAGATCGAGCAGTTTCTTATATGCGGGTTACAGTTAAATTATGATAAACATTTTAACCAAGGAGTTTGACTTTGAGATTGCAAATTTATATTACAAGAAAATATTTTATATTTTTTATTATACAACTCTTGTTGTAGAGATAAGACTACATACACATTCTGTAATCAGTTTTGTTGGGCTTATTTATCATAATACAGTTGTCTCGAATAAATACTGTATATTTAAGGGCCAAACCCAAGTTTATTTATTTTTCTGGTTATCTTCAACTACTGTATATCTCCTTCATGGAAATTAAGAACCTAATTACGAACCTACTAAGCCTAAATTGCCAATAACTACCCCAAAATACAAGAACCTATTTTGCCAGACTTCAAAAAAAATGTAGGTTCTTTCATGCGGGTTTTTGCTGTAGTTGTATCACAGGGCGCAGATGAATTAAACTTGACTGTAATTTCTTTCATATTCGCCGCGCGAATCGATTTTGTCATAGACAAAACTATGAAAGTGACCGAACAGGCGATTGTACTACGCTTTTGATTCAGAGACGCGTGACACAATCGCCTGATCCTCTGTTCGATTACGTTCATAGTGTTGCTCTGACAAAATCGATCAGCGTGATGAAAATAGAAGAAATCTGACTCCTTTGCGCCTTGTATTTGTGGTTGTATGGAGTCTACTCGAGATACTGTGGCAATTAAAATTCAAAACTAACATTGTTTACAGTCGGCAGAAAAGACACTGAGGTCCAGACGGGACATCAAATAGAATTATTAAAACTCAAACACGAAAGAAATATTTTCCTTCTCAAATAAGCCAAGGAGCATTTTAGTGTGTTAATTTACGGTTACAAAATAGATTCCATTTTTCCGTACATCTGTTCAGTTTTATAAATGCCACGACCCACAGTCACTGATGTTCTTACTACATTTTGACGTCTTTTGTTATCTATAATTGAACAGACCACGCGGTGGTTTTTGTTAAAAAATCAACTTAATGTTTCCATGGCAGCCAAGGTTTGGTGGGCAGGCTAAGTTAAATTTAAATATTTTCCATGTTAATTCCGCGGTTTCAATATATTTTTGAAAAATTTCTTATAGCTTAGGGTTAGGGTTATAGCTTTCTTACAGCTTTAGTTTATTTTGGCTACAGCAACATCGGCTAATTTGCTCTTTGCATGTAGCAAACAATAGTCTTTTTTAACATCGATTTCGTGAAAACCGCTTTTCAAACAAACTTCTAAAAATATATTAAATACGAGACTCTCCTGATAAGCAGCTTATTTTAGCAGTATTACTAATTGCATTTGCCATGCAGAGGTCAAATAACTGTTTTCTCTATTAAAAAAGCCTGGCATATTTTCGTCGACCTAATAAACAGGCAACCTTGATTGCTTCCAAATCGGCTAAAATGTCAAGTGGGCCACATCTGAATTATTCAAACGTCTGACTATTTATTTCGCAGCGTCATGTGAACTTGACTCAAGCTCACACTTGGGCTAACGTATTGCACTACAATGG
This sequence comes from Dendrophyllia cribrosa, assembly GCA_024195265.1. Taxonomy (NCBI): domain Eukaryota; kingdom Metazoa; phylum Cnidaria; class Anthozoa; order Scleractinia; family Dendrophylliidae; genus Dendrophyllia; species Dendrophyllia cribrosa. The sequence continues at coordinate 29,015,140 of JAJLRJ010000010.1, forward strand.
AGTTCTTAAACTTCAGTTCAAGCAACTTCAGTAATTCAACGGCTTCTTCGACTGTACATTCAAGCGCCAGCTTTTGCTTCCACCTTTTAGACCCAAAATTTGACAAAATTCATTATCGGAAAGCAACTAATCTAGTGACAGGTGTGATTAACGCGGCATTATTCCCGTTCGCCGTTGCAGCAAACTTCTTTATCATTTTCGTCATCTCGAGAAAGAGTTCACTTCAGACTCCTTCCAATTTCCTGCTCGCATGCCTCGCCATTTCCGATCTCCTTGTCGGTTTGCTAGTTCAGCCAAGCTACGTTGCTTTTAGACTTCTGGAAAACGCGAATGGCTTTGTTCCCTGTGCTGTGAGAATGTTATACTCGCATGGATTTTACGTGTGCTATGGCGTTTCTTTCATGACGTTGTGCGCAATAAGCTGCGAAAGGTTACTAACGTTGCTGTATCCTTTACGTTACCAAGAATTTCTCCGACGCGAGCGTGTTTTGAAAACAGCTGTTTTCATCTGGCTGGTAAATATAGTGCTAACGTTTCTTCAATGGGCTCATAATGAAATCTCCAAAGGTATTCATCTCTGCTTGTGGCTTGCTTCCCTTTTCATCGCAGTTGTTGCTCAATGCAGAATTATCCCCATAATTATTCGCCACCAACGTCAAATTAAACAACATCACTCCACTACGGCACAGCGCCAAATGCAAATCAAGCTTGCTATCAACATCGCATCCATTGTGGCAATTTATTTTGCCTTCAATTTGCCTGTCCTTCTTATCACCAAATTGCATCAGATTGTTTTCGGACATATCGACAGCTATAACTTTTATAGCTGGGCCGAAACGGCGGCGTTCTTGAACACGTCTGTCAATCCATTAGTGTGTATTTGGAGAGTGAAAGCGATTAGAAAGGCCATCCGAGAGATTTTTTCGAACAGGAAAAGACTTGGAAGAGGATCAAGAAAAATATTCAGCGAAAATCCAAACAATAATGAAGTATTCTTGGTGAGATTCAGGAATATTACGGCATCATAAAAGAGAAAAATCAAAGAATAAAATGTTTTAACATTCCCTTTTTTGGCGCGGTTTAAGGCTTGTTGTTATATATTACGCGCACGGTGATTGGTTGATTCATGGTCACATGACATCTAACAAACAAACACTGTTTCCCGCCAATTGTCCTAAGCGGGCAACATTTGCGAAAGCGGGCAACAATTTTGACGTCACAAGGTAACATTGCACTGTTGCCCGCTAGTGCACGTGATTAGACCGTGACAAAAGGTGGCATGATTATGATGCGATTGATGTTTACCTCGAGTGCTCGGCGCGTTTTTCAAACTGTGTTGTGTTGTGTTTTTTGTGTTGCTATATAACAAATCACCTATGGCTGTTCCCTCGTGAAACAGGGAACCAGTCATTAAGTGTTTATTATTAAAGGGGCAGTATCCAGCCCCAATAACGAAATTCTGTCACTTAACCCTTTAACTCCCAAGAGTGCCAAACATCAAAATTCAAGAAAAATCCCAAATTTCATTTTGTAAAATATTAAAAAACAAATGGTATCATGCAAAAGTACTGCTGAAGAGGTTTCATTTGAATGGTCATACCATAGGATTTTATCGACAGACTCAAAAGTTAGAACAAATGGTACCATGCAAAAGTACTGCTGAAGAGGTTTCATTTGAATGGTCACACCATAGTATTTCATCAACAGACTCAAAAGTTAGAACAAATGGTACCATGCAAAAGTACTGCTGAAGAGGTTTCATTTGAATGGTCACACCATAGGATTTCATCAACAGACTCAAAAGTTAGAACTACATTGCATGTCTCATTATTGACTCTGAGAGTGAAAGGGTTATTATTTCCATGTTATATTGCCAAATGCGCCAAATTAATATACGGCTAAATTGAAAAAAAAACCGATTCTATGGAGTAAAACAGAAGCAGTGGTCTTAGAGAAAACGTGTAGGATTAGAAGGATGGAAGTGGATTACAGTTCATAAAATTCAATTTCGTGACAGGCGAATTGCTATTTTTTTCTCAGGTCTGCGGGAAGCTTGTTTCATATCTTTGGACCGAGATATCGGAGAGAGTGTTCTTAGATTGTAGTTTGTAGCTTTAACTAAGAATAGGTGTTAGTTCAAAATTAACCTGCGATTCAAGCTTTAGTTTAGTTTCTGGGGCGTTGCTAGAATAAGCAGTTGGTTGCGGAATTCGTCTTCACAGTCAAATGGATTGTGTATTGTTATTTAAGTAAAGCATTAAAGGAGGTACGTCATGGTGATTTTAAGCTTTTGGGGTCAAAACCTGCCCCTTTGTCTTACACGAAATGCTGATAGAACACTAAGAGTTTTAACGAGTGTTCCAGGACAGAAGCGATAAACTACTTTTTTCAAGATGCAATCCATTTCCATTCTGGCCATCTGCAGCCCAAGACACCTATTTTTACTCGAAAGCACTAGTGGAATTGTGTATCGTTATTTAAGTAAAGCATCAAACACTCGCAAGAGTGTTTCATAAGGATATCAAAACACCGAGAAGTGGGTTGAAAAACGAAGCGCAGCCGAGTTTTTTTTAACCCATTTCGAGGTGTTTGGATACGTAATAAAACAGTCTTTCAAATGTTTAATATAGCTTCTCGAACTGATCGTTAAATGCGTAGAAAACGAAGGAATAAAATCACCAAAATCTCTGCAAATTAAGACAGGATATCGAAACTTCCTTCACGGTAGTGATTTCCTTGGTGTTCTCGTCATGAATTAAATGAGTTTGAGAAATACCTTCTCAAACTAATCATAAAATACAGAGAAAACCATAGAAGGAATAAAATCGCCCAAATATATGCTAACTAAGACAGGATATCAAAACTTCCTTCACGGTAGTGATTTTCTTTGTGTTCTTGTCATGAATTAAGTAATGATCCGCATAAGAAGGAAAGTGCTGAAACGCAATGCACGATGGAATGTCAACTTTTTTTATTGTTACAACTAGTGATCTGATTGGCCTAGACTCGAAAACTGCTAAAACGTTAAGGTTCAAGGTGCATTTTGTCTAATTATTTTAAAGTTTCAAGTAATTTAAGACCCAATCGCACAACATGCAATTTTTAAAAGATATTGTATTTGGGGAACTTTATCAACTAAGCAAAATTATTAGCTATTGTCTTCTGCTATTCTGATTGGTTAAGCACAAACATTTCTCAAAATTTATTTGACGCAAATGGATTTTCTTTATTTTTATACTGAAATATAATTATGAACCATCAGCCCCTCCTCTATTCTTAAAATCAAAGATATTCTATGTGGGAAAGAGCCAATGCGGCAGAACAATGAAGTTTACGGTAGTTCGTATGTGGAGCATCACTTAAATGGGTTTGGGAAATAGCTTCTCAAACTACTCATAAAATGCAGAGAAAACGAAGGAATAAAACAGATCGCCGAAATCTATGAAAATTAAGACAGGATATCAAAACTTCCTTCACGGTAGTGATTTTCGTTGTGTTCTTAACATGAATTAAATGAGTTTGAAAAATAGCTTCTCAAACTAATCATTAAATACAGAGAAAACGAAGGAATGAAATCGCCAAAATCTATGCTAATTAAGATCAGGCCCCGGTTGTTCAAAAGGTGATCCACCGGATAAATCTTTATCCAGTGGCTAAGCATTAGCAAAACCAATTGTGTTATCCACTGGATAGTGATTAATCCGGTGGATAGAGCTATCCACCGGATTAATCTTTGTCCAGTGGCTAAGCATTAGCAAAACCAATTGTGTTATCCACGGGATAGTGATTAATCCGGTGGATAGCGCTATCCACCGGATTAATCTTTATTCAGTGGATAAGCATTAGCAAAACCAATTTTGTTATCCACTGGATAGCGCTACCCACCTTTTGAACAACCGGGGCCAGGTTATCATTACACACTCGTGGTTATGAATTTCTTTGTTTAAACTTGATGAATTATTAATGAGTTTGAGTATGGTATTTCCTTTACAGTTACCTTTGAGAAGGTGGTACGCATGTGCCACCAGTGCCTCCTTGTCCCAGTGAGGTAAGAGAATGACCGACACTGTGTTAATAAGGGCGGGAAAATCACGACAGCACTTCTGAAATCTGCCACCCAAAGATGACACGGTCAGCACGACACGAAGATTCTCCCTCACAGTCCTGGAAATGAGAATTAATTTGAGAAAAAAAGTCAATATATAGTGTTTACAGTTTATAGCGATATTTCTCTTTTACAAACATTACGTCAAATTTGTTTTGTTATTCAAATTTGCCAACTATTAAACAAAAGAACTATTTGTTTCAACAGCCAATAGTTCTCTAGTTGGCAATAGGTGACATAACGAGAAATATCGCTATACTATTTTGTTGTGAGAATGACGGACACTGTGCTAATAAGGGCAGGTAAACCACGACATCATCTTCCAGGGATGAAACGGTTAGCGCGTCACGAAGTCTTGGAAATGAAATTTGATTTCTAAAACCCATTAGAGACCGTTGACAGTTTACACTATCTTGCTGTGTGGAAAAGAGAATGACCGATACTGTGCAATGAGGGCGGAAAAAATCACGACTTCGTCTTCCAGGGATGAAAGGGTCAGCAAAACACGAAGATTTTCCCTTACAGTCATGAAAATGAGAGTTGATTTGAGAAACAAAATCTATGACTGTTAACATTTTATACTATTTTGTTTTAAAGAAGGGGCGGGGAACATGAATGCGAAGCTAGAATTTTTTAGAGTGCATCCCTTCCTCTTCTTCCGTTTTGTCACCTTTGTTATGGGGGAGAAGGGAGAAATAATGGAAGTGTCCAAGCAATTTTGTCTAAGATTGTAGGTGAGAGCGCTCGTTTCTCAACAATGTGGCTCAGGCTCGAATATTGGGATTTTCTAGTTTTTCTACCTCTATAAATCCCAGGGCAACAGATTTGTCCATGAACGTGTATGACTGTTACTTGTTACGTTGTTGAACAAAGCCACCTTATTTGATCTGAGTTTTCATTTTGTAATCATGAAGCTTACTTGAGGAAGAAATCCCAGGCAACATCTCTTGTGTAGGCGAGTCCAGCCTGGGTGACTTCTGTCCTGACGGCATTGATAACTGATGTCTGCTCCTCCTCCGTGAAGAGGTGAGATATAGAAGAGGACACTAGGAACTCGCTTACATGAACGAGAAAGTCTTCATCGGTCAGGTCTGACTCTGGTAACAACAGCATCAAGTGCTCGCCCTAGAACAACAGCAACAAAAACGTTGTTGCGAAAGTTTCTAATATTTTCACGTAGACTATAACAAATGCGAACAAATGCCACTGAGCCGTACTTTCCTGTGGTACTGTTAACTGTGATTCTAACGTTTGAGTTTGTAAATCCATTTTAACGTGTGACCAATCAAAGCAAAATGATCGAGAATTACTTTCGAGTGGCACTGTTTAATGTACTGTACATAACAAGCTCATTTTAACTATTAAATATGTGAACGACATTCGTACGTGTAACCATTCAAATAAGAGCTACTGAGCAGTACATTCCTGTGGTACTGTTTATGATGCTGCACAAGGTGGTTCTAACTTTTAAGCCTGTGGACGAAATCCTAAAGTGTACTCATTCAAATGAAAGCTACTGAGTAGTCCTTTCCTGTGGTACTGTTAATTATGCTGTACAAGGCGGTTCTAACTTTTGAGCGTGTAGACGAAACCCTAACGTGTTATCATTCAAATGAGAGCTACTGAGCAGTACTTTCCTGTGGTACTGTTTATTATGCTGTACAAGGCGGTTCTGTTAATTTTACAGTCTGTGGATAAAACCCTAAAGTGTTACCATTCAAATGAAAGCTACTGAGCAGTACCGTATTACTTTTCTAATAGTTTTGATTGTTTATTATAGTTTGCAAAAAAGAAATTGCAAAGTTCGTTAAACTTTAAGCGTCAATTACACCCTACTGTAGATACTAAATACTGAGATGAACAGCTTACAAAAACAGTCATTATCACCTTAACGCCTGCTCTGGTGTAAGCAGACACCAAATCAGCTTTGAAGCTGTCCAGTGTGTACCTATCAGCTGCAGTCAGGGCTGAGGAGTTGATGCGGAACACAGAGTAACCACATAGATGAGCCGCCAGCTGGGCCAGGTTTGTACTCATGCCAGGGGAACCCTGGGATATCAGCAGGGCGTGACCACACTCGTGGGGGCACTGTAATACCCGCACAAGACGGCAGATTGTCTCCATTACATCCTGGAGACCAGAATGGTGCATAAATGGTTATTAGAATGGTAGTGACAAAGAGAACTATTTAAATGTGTTATAAAATTCATTCATAATTCATAAAGAAAATACAAAATAAATGAAAATTTAATAAAGTCTTGTAATCCTAATACAGAACAGCTAGGAAATGCAAACCACAAAAACAACCACCAGTGAATATATATGTTGTAGTTAATTTTTTATTTCAGGTAATTTTTGTTTTTCCTTTGTTTCAAATTCATTAGCATATATTACCATACCCCAAAATAATGGAAAAATAAAAATTACCTGAGATAAAAAATTAACTACAACATATATATACATAATTTCTATGAAAATAGCGCACCAAGGAAATGTTTGTAATTTGTTTTTGTGAGCCTTGAAAATGTTATATTAACTGAATTAAAAAATAAAGCCTATATATTAACAAAAAATTATTTGCCCTTACAATAGCTGTTAGAGTTTACAGAAGTAATAGGCACGCAAATGTACAAGAAGGAAATTCGCAATACAAAAAAGAAAGGGGTGCATCATTAATGTATGAGTGACATTGTCGCCGAGAGAAAACCCATTCAAAGAAAATAAATAAGTTTACCTCGTAGAGTGTAATCCTCAGTCTTGGGAAATCTTTGTTGTATTCTTCAATTCCATGTTCTAACACGGCTTTCACCTAATCAAAGATAGGGAAAAGTAAGTATGAACTTTATCTGAGTGTAAGGGTATTACAATGCGACATGACTTAACGTGAGCACCCAACAAACGTTTTTGCAAGTTTTGTAACTAACTTTACATTCCTGTGGTAAACACGAAGCAACAAGATAACATTTGATCGTTTTTCGCTTCGTGTTTATCACAAGAGTGTAAAGTTAGTTACAAAACTTGTAAACAAAACGAGCTCAAGATAAGGCGCGTCGCACTTCAAACTAGAGAGCTAATTGTGGACTCTACAGTCAAATGAAAGAATACATTTGAAATGAAAAGTATTGCATTTGGTGCAGACAAATCCACACCACAGTGCTTACTATAATTAACTAAAAAGAGATCAGCGTAATTACGTTACAACTGAAGGAGTTACAATTCGAGCCTGAAAACATTTTTCAGGTGTCGAAGAGAATTCGAACCCATAACATTTTGCGTTTCCGATGCAAACACTCTACTACTAACCTACAAGGCCAAATGGGAACTTTGATCAATTGTGAGTTTTATTTTACCTGTGAAATAATGAATATGCGATGCTTGCAATACTTAACAACGCCCAAACAAACACTAAAGGTAACGAACCTTTTTCATGTCAGTGACATTTCTGAAGGACAAATGTACGTCATCTTCGGCTCCCTCAGATGAACCAGCGCCCATCACTTCACCAGCAGCGTCTTCAGAGTCCACCAGGTTAGTAAAGAATGGGGTGGAAGCCATCACTATTGACAGCTGTCAATACAAATAATCATGCAGCAAATATCAGTACAGAGTCCACAAGGTTAGTGAAGAATGGGGTGGAAGCCATCACTATTGACAGCTGTCAATACAAATAATCATGCAGCAAGTATCAGTACAGAGTCCACAAGGTTAGTGAAGAATGGTGTGGAAGCCATCACTATTGACAGCTGTCAATACAAATAATTATACAGCAAGTATCAGTACAGAGTCCACAAGGTTAGTGAAGAATGGGGTGGAAGCCATCACTATTGACAGCTGTCAATACAAATAATTATACAGCAAGTATCAGTACAGAGTCCACAAGGTTAGTGAAGAATGGGGTGGAAGCCATCACTATTGACAGCTGTCAATACAAATAATCATACAGCAAGTTTCAGTACAGAGTCCACAAGGTTAGTGAAGAATGGGGTGGAAGCCATCACTATTGACAGCTGTCAATACAAATAATCATACAGCAAGTTTCAGTACAGAGTCCACCAGGTTAGTGAAGAATGGGGTGGAAGCCATCACTATTGACAGCTGTCAATACAAATAATCATACAGCAAGTTTCAGTACAGAGTCCACAAGGTTAGTGAAGAATGGTGTGGAAGCCATCACTATTGACAGCTGTCAATACAAATAATTATACAGCAAGTATCAGTACAGAGTCCACAAGGTTAGTGAAGAATGGGGTGGAAGCCATCACTATTGACAGCTGTCAATACAAATAATTATACAGCAAGTTTCAGTACAGAGTCCACAAGGTTAGTGAAGAATGGGGTGGAAGCCATCACTATTGACAGCTGTTAATAAACGAAAAACTTTACTGTAAGTTAGTATCAGTTAGAAATCTGTATAAAAAGGTTTCCTGAATATATGAAAGAAGTACGAGCAAACCTAAGGACAAGAGAACGGATAAAGAGAATCAGAAAAGAACATGTATGTGGTGAGAATAAATAGAGGACAACCAACCTACTGGCTGAGTGACCGATTAAGTAACTGACTGACTGACAGACTTACTGACTGACAAACTTGACAACTGACTGACTGCCTAAGTTTAACAACTAACTGACTGACTGATTTACTGACTGACTAACCGAGTTAATGACTGACTGACTGACTAATTGACTGACTGACTGACTGACTGACTGACTGACTGACTGACTGACTGACTGACTGACTGACTGACTGACTGAATGACTGTGTGAGCCGCCTACAACCGTGGACAAAATAGCTTGGGACACTTAAGAAAATACTACACAATGACATTTTTTTTCGAAGAGAGAAACCATCGTTTCATTTCCTGGTCCGCCCTCCCCCCATACAAAGTTGAGACATTGTGGCTTGGTTATATGCATAAAACTCAACACTGTATTGGGGGTGGGGAGGGGGAGGTAACGACAAAGACAATTTGTGGGGGAAAAGGTTAAGTGTCCCAAAACTTCTGACCAAGATTGTAGTACTCGTATACCTGTTCGTCGACAGTGAATCGTTTCTTAGCAGCGGTTAGGAACGCCTGTTGGAATCTCTCTCTATCAACAGAGTCAATCAACCGTCGACCATACACCCAGTCACATTCATGTTTCCATAGCAACAGAAGGTCTTGTGGGGCACAGCCCGGGCGCAACGTGAGGCAAAGGTTCCTACAAGTAAAACACAAACAAATTTTAAAATGTAAAAGTAGGACTTTTCAAAAAAGTCACATGCCCAGGAGTTTGTCCTGGAGAGCAGATCAGAGCAAGATTGTGCTTACAATTGACTGATACATAGGCACGTGCCACTTCACTGCTCACTTAAACACAGAGCGAGTTTATAACCTGAAGCTGAGGTGTTCAGCCTGCCATAGCTGTCCATCACAAATCCCAATGGGATTTGTTTTCTCAAAATAATTTGCTTTTTCTGAAAAAAATTGTTTCTCCTAAATTCAGTTTGTATGGCCGAAAATTCGGGACTATGTCATGAAAACTGGCCGCTTAATAGAGGGTGTCCGTTGAATACAGGGCCGTTATATACAGGTTCGAATGTAGAACGGTTTGATGAAAAAGGAATAGTCAGTAATGTTCTCGCGCTAACAAGGTTTGAAGCTCCAGATTTTTTTTATTTTTTTATTTTAATTCAATATTTTAAAGTGCCTATGAAATGAAATTTATTTTTTGATGTATTGAAAGTTTCGCCTTTTTAGACCTTGGAATAAAAGGTTTAAAGTGTTAGGGACGATGCGAAATGCTTTTTTATGGTCTCAAAGTTAGGTTGTTGGCGCTAAAAAGTGGCTCCAATTTGTGCGCGGCCAAAACCAGTGTCATATTACACTGTGACGTAAATAGTTGTACAAACTGCTGCGGGAATATAGAGAACAAGAGAGCTGACAAGAGACTTCGCTAGAGGTGGACCAATATTATGTGGCGAGCGGCCTCAAACATACGAGATATTAGAATTCTTCGATAACAGAGGGTGTAACAAAGCTTTATTTTGCTCCAGAGGAAAATAGGCCGGCGAAATACACGAAATTTGTTCGTCGACATCGGAAAGGGTACGTCAAGCGATGTTGTTTTCAATGAAAGCGCTTTTTGTTAAGATTAATATTATTTTGCAAAAGAAAATAACATTCCGGCCGGTGAGGCCGTTTAATCAAGCATAATTTTTCCAATCCATATCCTGTTTGGAAGTTCCTTCAAGCCTCGGCTCGACTGGAGAGCCGTCGAAGTCAGTGAGGCCTACAAAAATATACTGACTCGATCGGCACTGACTGGCGAGTAATATAAATGTTTATACGGTATTCCGAATTATAAAATTCAAAGTGCAGCGACGCAAGTGTTCACTGGAAGGCGTCTATTCTACGGAACATCTATCAAAAATCTACACGTACAAATGCGTAAGACTATTCGAAACAAAATACATCGCAGAATCATTGCGTGTTCGATCAGATCAATTTTTATACAATGAAATATAAATCAGACATAAATGTAAACACGATACTTTGAACTCACTTACAAGCCGCCAAGTGGTTAAAATTTCCAGAAACGATCAATCGCTGGCAAGACACTGAACTAAGAAGCATAATTATTACGTATATACTTGAGTTCAAACATTTTGAATAAATAAATAAAAAATACGCTATCAAGGCACCTTGCCGCTAAAAATACACCATTCACATTCAATTCGGCAAGCCGCCTGAAAAACACCACCTCGGATATGCATAACATATCAGTATAATTTAGAAACTTTCAACTAGAAAGCCGCCAAGACATATCCGTCGCACCTTTGAAAAAAGAACTTTAAGTAGACGAGCGAATTGCCAAGCCGATAAAATAAGTTCATAACCTCCATGCGCGATCAATGAACTTCAGAGAAGACCGGCCGAGTCGCTAATGCGCTAATATCATGATTGTTTGTACTACAAATATATCGTTCGCGTTCGATAAATGCTAGTCAACGAGCCACTAAAAAGAAATAACAAAAACGCCTCTGCGTTCAATAAGCTTACAACTCAACTGGCGAACCACTGAGACGCTGTGCTACTGAAATGTATACCTTTCACGTTCAATAATCTAAATGATCAAAGTCCGTCTTCTTCATGTTCACTTCCTTCGCTCAAGCGGCACAGTCGGTTCGTCTCGCTACGGCAAAACTACAGTGGACACGATCATTTTAGTTGATCAAGAGTGATCCGAAACTGATCCTCTTCACCTTCAGAGGATTGTAAAGAAACAAATTAGGCGCTGTCTGACATTTGTACAGCCAAAAACGTTGGCAAAATGACCATCACGCTAAAGGATTCCAAGGGAATTATAGCGTAAACAAACCAATGTGTCATACTATTTACGTAATTTACGTCATCACGCACGCCCACTCGCCCCCAGGCTCTCCAAAAATTGGAGCCACTTTTCAACCGAAGTGACGCATCTTCGAGGGGCTAAAAAACCGATTTTCTTTCTTTTCCTCGGGAAATGATTATTGTTTTCGTTCTTTGGACATAATAAACTAATGAAAAACGAAGAAAAAAAATTCATTTCATAGGCACTTTAACAGGAACATCTAATTTCTCTTTCTAATCTAATCTCTTTCTAACATCTAAGATAACTTAAAAAATCCCGCCAAACTCTGAGCATTACAAGTCATGCTTTAGTTCTTGGTATGCTTATATAAAGGAGTACAGATGAATTATTGATCGAAGGCATGCGTTTTTACCTTTTAACAGTAGTTAGAATAAATCCTTCGGGTCAAAGGTTTAATTCAGTGTTGACTGTGTCGGTGTAATCTGTTGAAATTTTCTGTGAATTTTGGTCATCCTTCGCTTTGTTTGGACTAATTATAGTTAACAACTATTCACCGAAGTGGAGGTGGGTAGTGGTGGATATTTACTAATACGTGATATTTAAGTAAATGTGAGTGGTTTTTTAACCGATAAAATTGGTAAGAAAGCGAATAAAGCATTTTAATATGTACAGATGCGCCAAACCGTGAAACTATCCCTTTAATAGAGGATTTACGGTAGCTGGTTTTAAGGTTACAGTGTACCTTCAGATCGAAAATTTATTGAAATTTTTTTTTTGGCGTCAAAATAAAGTTTACAGAATGAACTTTCATCCAAAAAAAAATTATCGAAAAATAGTGAAAATTGACGGAGAAATGACGGTATAACTTTTGTAGGCGGAGTTTGTTTATGAAGCGATATGTTTTTCTAAGCGCTGTTTTCTCAAAGTTAATTTTTCGCTTGCAGGGGACACTTTAAAGAGCTACAACTCAAAGGGAATTTGTTCGATTCTCCTCAAATTTGGACACAAGCTAGGCTAACATATAATCAACAAAAACGTGTCGGCGAATTTCTTATTTCTGAAAACTTTTTCGTCAAGAGCCATTTCTGTGAGATAACTTCAATTTGTTTTCTCCCTTTTTCGAAAATATTCTGTAACTTTTCACTGCAATTGAATATAGGAAATCGCCGACACATTTTTTTAGCGCTTCGTGTCCAGAAACCCGAGAACAAATCAAATTAGCAAAATACAATAATCGCTTTGAGTTATAGCGTTTTAAAGCTGATTCGGACGTTCGAATTTAGACGTCGTAAAAAATTCGACAAATCATTTTATTACCAGATGGTTTCCATATTTAGATAGCCAGCTCTATAAGCTTTAATTTGATATCTGGGTTTAGGTATATTAAGTGTAATCTTAAGACGCTAGAGCTGTTATACTAGAGACACCCCCGAAGGTACACTGTAATCTTAACTGACTCCCTTATGGCACTACACCTATACCTGAACACCATGGTCAAATCCGTCATAGTGAAAATATAATGACATCTTTGAGATGTAGGCAAAAACATGCCACGCAAATGATCCTGAAGCTCTACAGTCACGTGACTGATAGCAGACAGAAGGTCCCGCATGGCTTTGTCCTGGTCCCCAGACCCCTGGTGTTGAGAGTTTCCCTCAGCAGCCACTTCCTGGGAGGAGGTGTCACTTGCGGTGTGCTGGGACTGAGTGGCGTGAATTATGAAGTGCTTCTCCAACTGCTGGGTATAGATATAGTGCAGTTCACTTTGGCTGCAAAAAAGAAAAAGAAATAAGACAAACAAGAATCTCAACCTCAAACAGCTTAAGAACGACAACTGTTTTTCACATTATCAATACGGATGCCAAATTATTGCAAGTTAATTTTTAATCGCGGATGTTTCTCCTGTTTTTGTTGCAACTATCATTATAACATAGCTAGGAAATTCTCCCAATCTAATTTAATAGCGCGAGCGTGCATCCATAACTCAACATACGCACGCTGACGAAAGCTAGCGCGCGCTCAAAGCAGTACGTGTCAACTTTTACGCGACTATAATTTGTTCTTTCAGCATACTTTGTAAAGGTTTTTATCCTAATATCGAGAGGAAGTGTACAGGCTATCGCGTCGAGCAACTCTTATACTTCTTTCGTGCTTAGAAACCTCCCGCGTGCATCCATAACTCGATGATTGCACGCTGTGCGTTTACCATTTCTTAAATGTTAATTCGCCGAGGAAGGGGACTCATATTTTTCCTTTTTACTCGTGCCGGTACGGCAACGAGTTAAGGATTGGCTTCCGTTTTTCTCCTTTTGTGCATTGCGTTCGATCTGGGTATGAGAATACGCACCCATGCACTGCGAGAAATTTTGTGCCCACGGTACTTGGGATTCGGTGCAATCGGCGTCGTTTTGCAAGCAAAAGCGAAACAAATTTGGGTTTTATTGTTTGTTGCTGTTTACTCGTGACGGATACGGTAACAAGGTAACATTTGCCCTCTTTTTTTCTTTTTATTTCTTTTGTTTTCGTTTCTTATTTGTGCATGATCTGGGTACGAGAATATGCACGCATGAAAGCAGAAGCGAAACTAATTTTGGTTTTATTTGCCTGTTGTTGTATTACGTAAGTGTTCCCCGCGAGTAACGTACATTACCGGTACGAGTATGGGCTACGGGTAGCCTCTTGTTTCAGCAGAATTTAGCAGATCAAATTCTCCAACCTCGGGCAAACTATATCCTTTCTGAGCTCATCCTTTCTGAGCTCATCTTTTCCTATAATGGCACAAGTCTTGGCCTGCGCAACATACATTTCATATTTTAATTGTCAGTGTAAGCTCCTTACCTTGGGAAAGTGACGCTAAACAAAGCGAAGTGACGCAGAAGCCTGCTGTTGAGGCGAGCAGTGGTAGGTGGAGTTTGAGGATTGTATGCCGACAGGTAAGTGACGTCACTTATTTCCTGCCACTGGTAGGTCTCAGGATCAAACACGCCGCCATGATCAATGTGTTGACGCACCAACTGTTGGGCGGTCTGTGCACCAAACCTGTTTACCTAACGGAAAACGGAGGTCGACTTTTAGAGAGACATTATCACTTATGCCACCTATATATACTTTAGCAATAGAAACCCACAGATAATGGTGATTGGTCCACTTTTGTTTCAAATTTCTCTTCTTGCACATTGATACTATTACTAAGTGTCTTTTTCACTACGGAGCTGGATGGAAATGGATTGCAATTTGGAAAAATCGCTTTCATCCCTTGTGTCTTAGAAAATCAATGGAAACTAATTACGTTTTGTCCTCCCTTCGAGGAATGATTTGATGTCTTCCTCTTTGTGCTCTAGAAGCATTTTGTGCATGCAAAAAAGTACTCAATAGGATCTTAGAATCAATTTTGGCACAGTTTGGGAGCAGTATTGTTGCAAAATCCTAAAAAAAACCTACGACATGCCGTAAAATCCCTGTTATAAGTAGTGGGCTTATACGACTTTGTAAGGTTTTTGGAGCTTGCATTGAGGAGCTGTCGTATTCTTATATGTAGGATAGGGTAAAACCAGAATAGTTTTGTTGCCAAACAAGTGGACCTATAACCAGGTGGGCTTATAAGCGGGATTTTACGGTAGCCACTTTAAACCGAATAACTTGTTAGCTAAAACGTCAAGCACCACTCACTTTTTATGGAGAAATTGTGGATTTTAGGAGCAAGTTATGTAACAACCATCAGACAATAAAAAATGACAAAGTCATTAATAATTTATCAAGTTTGAACAGAGACAATCATAAGCGTGAAGATGGTTTGGAAACCCGATCTTAATTAGCATGGATTTTGGCGATTTTATTCTTTCATTTTCTCTATATTTAATGATCAGTTTGAGAAGCTATATCAAACGCTCGAACGGAAAGAGTGTTTCATCAAGTATCCGAACACCGAGAAGCGGGTTGAGAAACGAGGCACAGCTGAAATATTTTTTTACCGGCTTTAAAATGTGTGGATACCAGATAAAACACTCTTAAGAGTGCTTGATATATATACTGTCTCATGTTTGATATATTACATAATTATAAATACTACCACTACTTACTCTGCTAAGATTAAGATCATCCACCAAACAAGTCAACCTCTTGTTTCCTTTAGGGACAAACGTTCTAGCGTGCTTCCACTCCAGACATGAAGACATTTCCCTCCAGAGACTTCTGGAGGTCGTGAACTTGTTACAGAACACTGTTAAGCTCAATACCTCCCCGATATCGCCGCCATGTTGTTTTAGGCGGTGACGCAAGATGGATGTCTTGCCACAACCGTCCTCGCCGACCAGTAAAACCGGTTTGCCGCCATCGCTTAGCAAACCCACAAGATGAGAAATGCGCTGTGGATAAAAAGAACATATAATTTTCGTATTTTATTTTCACTTTCGTATATTTTTCTATCACTTCCCTAATCTTTTTTATGTTCTCCTAATAGCAACCATCTATGCGTGAAATGACGTTCGGCCAAATACAATGTGAGTAGTATAGCAGGTTAAACGGGGGGGAGGAGGGGGCAGTTTGGGGGGAGGGTCTGACCCCATCCTGTATAGTTTGGACATACTATATTTGTTTAATATTCTTTCTTTTTTAAAATTTTCATTCTGGCATATTTTTTTTATCCCCTCCCTTCGTCAACTTTATGTTCTCCTAATAGCAACCACCTAAAATAACGTTTAACCAAATACAATGTGAGTAGTATAGCAGCTGAAATTTTGATATCAATCAGACATTTGGCAAAATACAAAAACAAATGTGAGTAGTATTGTAGGAAGAGTTCTGACCTCATTCTGTATGGTGTGAACATATGCCTCATTAGGAATGCCCTCCGCTGCTGTCTGGGAGTATGGCGGGACTGAGTCTGCCCAGCTAAGAAACTCGTGAGTCTCAGGAAACACATAGTAGTTCCACACCTGTTTTAACATGAAAAACTGGTTTAGTGGTTTGAAGGAAGCTTGCTACATTCACTAATCCTTAAGCTTTCAGTTATTCTTTAATAACTGCATAAACAAAGGCTACCTACATTGCTTAACATACAAGCAACGTCAGTGGATACAAAAACAACAGGGTTTTCGTTTGATATAACGTCTGGTAGTTGTGCATGCAGGGTCCTGTAGTTTCATGTCCAATCCTGTGGTGTGACCATTTAAATGGAACCTATTCGGCAGTACTTTTGCAGGGTACCATGTGCTTTTCAATATTTGACAACATAAAATTTGGGATTTTTCTTTTATTTTGATTTTTGGCACTCTTGGGAGTTTAAGGATTAAGAATGCTCTCTCTCTCGGCACCAAAACCTTAATTGTTTTATAATCAATTATCAACCTCTTCATCTCCTGGAAGCATAACGAAGTCATTCCACTGTTCTTTCCACCACTGGCTGAAATACGGACGATGTTCTTCCACCAGTGTTCCGCCAAAGGCCCACATGGCAGCATAACAGAAGTAATTTTCAAACTCAGGGGGCATCAAGTCTTGGTAGTTTGAAATGATTGCCTGGAACACAACAGAAGATCTACAATCAGACTTGTAAATGATGACTTTAGCAACTGAAATCTTACCTGCCTTAAAACCAGAGAAAAAGGTCACCGATAAGGTTTAATGTTAAAGGGGCTATGTCGCGAGGATGGCAGGTGAGTACTGGGTACTAATAACATGAAAAACGTCCGGTGGAATTTTTATCAAGTTGGCGGCCATTACTGTCGAATTCGCTGCAATCCATTCCATCCCGTCGTATTGCGTGGAAGGATAGATCTCAAGTTTACAAATTAGTTAGAGTGTTTACTTGGCTAGATTTTTGTTAAATTATTTCTGCGATTTGTTAGTCGTACCTTCGAAAAATTCGATGTCTTCCAGTAGTGTTGGAAGTTGGGGAGGAATTTAAAAGCAAAATCGATTGTGTGTTTGTTTACCTCGCGTGGTTCGACACGAGTGCAAGCGCGATAAAACTTGCCGCGATCCGAGAGGGAACAATAGAAATTTGACATGTGTGACGTCAGGTGACGTCACATGACAGGAACTCATTGCGCAGAATCACCTTGCGAAATAGCCCCTTTAAGTACATCCAAAGTTCTCCAAGAATTATAAATGGTTTGAGAAGCTATATCAAACACTCGAGAGAGCGTTAAAAAAAAATGAAGCTGCGCCTCGGCTTTCAACCATCTCGGTGTTTGGATATCCTGACGAAACACTCTTTCTCTTGTTTGATATATTACATCTGCAACGCAACCAGTTTCGCAGACTAACGTACCCATTGTTTACCGTAATAGAATACTGAACAAAGTAAGATTAAACATTACCGGTTTTTAGAGTGCCAAACATTAACCATTTATAAGCTTGATGTCTGTGCGCAAATCAAACGTTTTTGCTGTAATTTATTCCCTGGAAATTCTGATTGTGTTTTCTTTTGAAGTGAAACTTCTTTATTTATATTCAAACATTTTCTGAAGCATAGCGTTTAGTATGGTGGTGGTTATTCTATGGCAAAAACAAAACTGCTGAGCTTCCTGATTCTCGGTTATTACTGATAGTAGATCCTGTATATTGAATTCTATATGAATCTCAGGTTATATTATAAATATCATTTATTTTATCTTTCAGTATCTGATTGACAAATGGAAGTTATTTTACATACGCACCCCATTTGTATGTTGTAATGGCTAGCGTATTCATAATATATATAGTTAGGCTTAGCCTAACAGCGGCGCCCTCTGAAGACCCTCTGAACAAGCTTAACTAAGATGAAACTTAACTAATAGGTGAAAGGTCGGAAGCACAAGAATTACGATTAATATTGACGACCGGGCTATTTTTCAATTTTAGCAATTCTCAAAAACAGTATTACCCGACCGTCTGCACAGTACATTGAGACCGTACAAAAGTTCACAAAAACAACTTTTTCTCCGTCTAGAATAACTATTACGACTACTGTTAAAAAATACAGTTGTAGCTTGTCAAAAAATGCCTGAGAAACTGATTTTGAAATCAAAATTGCCAAAAATACACAAACATATTTGCATACGGCCACCCGAGTGAAGTTAGAACTATAATAAAATTCAAGTCTTGTTTTGTTTACATAAAATCGCTTTTCAACCTATGTAATGAATGAACAAACACATAAAAATGGACAACACAATCTTCTTTCGAAAAATTTTATTCAAATCTCCATTAGTTTATGTTGAAAAGCAAAACGCAAAACGCGCATCGAGGCCGAGCCGTGTCTTCGATGAAATTCAAGAAATTAATACAACTGAATTTAAGCTACACGTTTAAAAACAATTCTCCAAAACTAACGAGAACACATTAACAAAAAGTCAATCACAGATTGATATCAAGATAAATTCCCATCGAAAAATGTAATTTGTTTTACCTTTAAGTCCCTCCGGCGACTACTCTGACTACTGTGCTTGGAAATTCTTTAAATCTCCGCTTTGGTGCTGAAATCCGTAAAACGAACCCATCTCTCGCATTGCTAAAAACGTATATAGTTCCTCGAAGCAAGATTTTATCCCTGAAAGCTCTTCTTTTTCCACTAAAGCGGCTTCTGAGTATCCCTTAATTAGCATCCCTGTCTTGAGTAGCAAACCACGAAAAAATGCAGGAAAATAACGACTTTAATTTAAACCGTTTTCTCCGCTCAGTAAACACAGCAAAACATCAAAGTGTTTTCCCAGCTGACGTGACATTCGGCCGTGTAACCGCGCGAAAAAAAAGCCTCGCTTTGGTTTCAACATGAAGTCGTACGCGCATGTTTTGCGACGTCATACGCGCCCGCGAGCTAGTCCTCCGCTAAGATCCCGGATGTTGTGTGGCGTCATACGCGCATGCGCGCTAGCCTTGCGCGACACACATGTTTTTGTTGCAGACAGCGCCCGCGAAACATTCCGCTAGCCATGACCATGAAAAATGAGGGCATAGGTTCTATGAGTATGGGGCTCCACAGCCGGGCCTTCGGCCCGGCTAGTGCTCCGCTATAAAGTCTTAAGCCCAGAGCAAACCAAGTCGAGAGTTAAGGACAGCTGAAACTCTCGCTCTCATTTAGCTTGAAACTCTCATGCGCTCTCGGCGACTCGCGTGCGCTCTTGAAAAGTTGAATGCGCTCAAATTTTCATTGGAGTTTATGGGAATTCTGAACTCTCGCTCTCGTTTGGGCTCATCTCACAGGCACTCTAACTGATTCTCATGCTCTCTCAAAAACTGTCGTGTTAACTGTCGTTAACTATCGTTACTGTTTAACCCGGGCTTTATGTATGCACGCATGTATTCGTCATTCAAGAAAACCAAACCTTCCCAGCTTACCTCTACCAGAGTCAACACAGTGTTTACCATGCCCATCTCAGTCACAGGTACCACGTGACGCAGTTGAGATGGTTTGTTCTGTGAAGGCGGTGCTCCTGAAATAGGTGGAACCGACGTTTTGGATGCTAAGTACTCCAATGTTGGACCAATATAGCGATCACACAGTTCTCTCAAAACGTCCACCTCACGTTCGGGCCGTTTGGCAAGCCAGCGATCAACGAGAAGAGGCCAGTTTACATCAGACGTGTTCATGCAGAGCATGCCCACTGAGGAGAGTACCGCTGGACTGAGATTCTCTAGAGTTTCCAGCTTTAAAGGAAAGCAAAAACGCCAATTTTAATTGTGAAGCAATAAATTTGTAATAAAGAAGAATTAAAGCATTAATGCAGCTGTTTGTCTTACCTCCCACACAATAAGCAAGGCATCTGGAATTTTTATTCTTTCATTGTTGGCAAGTACCACAGTTCCTGTAACAACATCAGTTCATTAAGCTTCAGATTTCACCTTGTTTCTTTAGAAAACAGAGCTTAAAACAAAAGCTCCTATGAGCCAACTCGTGAATGGGAAACGCTCTAAATAAAACATTCTGCACACCTTCGGACCCAATCGCAGGCTCAGTGTTCACCGACCTTCCCCTCCCCTCTCCTAGGCGTTATGCTTTACCGACTCCCCACCTCCTCCTCTCAATTCCGTCCCCATGGGTAAGCCAGATGACCATTCGCGGGCTCAATGTTTACAACCGCTCGAGCGATCGAGTGAAATTTCTACCCAAAATTATGCTATAAGTTGTTCAACGCTTCGCATATTCACAAGTAAAAAAGGAAAGATGCACACAGAATCACAACAGCTTGAGCTTCAATCACCAGATGGAGACCTAAATTAACTTAAAGAGCCACTATGATCAAAAATATACATTTTCTGTTCTCTTCATATTTTAAAAATATATGTACTCGTTACTCACCTTGCGAAGTTTCAACTCAAAACTCGTATGGGAAGTGCCATTATTTTAACTTTACATTTCGAGTTCGACTTGCCGCCACTACTCAATTCAAAAATGACCGGGACCGAACCCTGAGAGTTGGATCGAGTTGGCCTAAAGATTTTGTGACGTCAATGACTCAACACGTGCATTTTGGCTTTGTTGTCAATGACCCGGAGGGAGCCGCGTTGAGTCATTGACGTCACAAATCAAGTCACGTGTAGTAGATCGCAAACCAGTAGAACGTGGGCTTGGATTTATGAACGGAGTAATGGCGGACGGATTTTACGTGATTTTCGTGGGTTTTCGGCCAGCTATTTCTCGGCTGCGTAAGAATATATCAATCCAATTTATAGCAGTTCGCATTTGTCTAAACCTATTACATACATTTACGTTAAAAAAAGTGGAAAAGAAAATACAAAAATTTTCGTCGTAGTGGCACTTTAAAGGACTCAAAAGAAACAGCATTTTCTTTCAAAGAAGCAAGTGATATTCCCACGAAACAAAATGAATGGCGATAAGAGTATCTAGAAGTAGATGGAATTAAATAAATAGTAGTTATCTAAATGATGTGTTTCTACAAAATAAAACAGCAAATTTACCGCCCAACGCCACGTTTTTGCAAGGAAAATCCACAATGTTATTCTATTAAAATGTTTTTACAAGACAGATACTTTCTTGCACTCACCCGTGTTCTGCACAATAGAGCCAAACAGTTCCATTTGCATTGGATCAATCTGAATTAAAATTAAAATGTCATGTTAGAATAAATAGACAAGAAGATAAGAGGTATCAATCCAGGAGTTTTAGTTGTATCATTCGGGTTGGGGTATTCTTTATCAAGGGTGTTGTTTGTGATTAGTCGAGTAAACACCTTAAAGGGACTATGTGATCAGATTGTTGTATAGCTTTAAGTTAAAATAATGGGTAATACGTTCGTGTTCCAGTACACCAAATTGAAAATCAATAACAATGTTGTCTGCTAAACCACCACCAATCCTAACCACCCGTCATGGAACGTCACTACACATCATCGCACGTTGCTAGACCTAATCAACTTCCCTAGAAATCATCTAATGGAACTAGACATCATCCAACATCACTAGGCATCATACAGGATACTGGAACACGAACTTATTCCCAAATAATGGTTTACTGGTCTAGTTTTATCAAAGGGACACTGTCCTGGCTGAAATATCGTGTTTTCATGATTATGGCCAGGAGCTTGCTTTAAGCTTACTTTATTATCTTGCAATAGGAAGGAAAAATCAGCAAAAGTGATGAAAGCAAAGAAATATTAACCAAAGAGACAAAATAACTGCTACAAAGATCAAAATTTCACAAGAATGACAATTTTGATTTCTTGACAAGCGGTCCAGAAATCCAATTTGATGAACTGTAATCCACTTCCATCCTTGTAATCCTGCACTTTATCTCCGAAGTACTGCTTCTGTTTTGCTCTATAGAATCTTTTTGTTTAATTAAGTTGTATATTTGGTAGCATTCGGTGATATAACATGAAAATAAGGTAATTGAAGATGCTTGTTAGTATTTTTGGCAGAGTTTTAACCCAAAAACAGCCAAATCCTCTGACATAGCCGCTTAAGGCAACTATTGTTTTGCACTAACTGATTTCTGAATGGCAAATGGCTTAAAATGTATGATGTAGGTTAGGTGCCCAATTGCTCAACTTTGGTTTATTGACCAGCAGTATTTTAATAATAAGTGCCTTGGTTGTGTGGAAGGCAGTAGAAGCAACATTAAGTTGAAGCCACTTATTTTTTCAGTATACTGTTAAAAAAATCCGTCTACAGTCAGTGTGTTGATATTTTTGTTAAACGAGGTATTGGTGCAACATAAGCACATGTTTGAAACATCAACTTGTTTCTCTGTTGCGTCTTTAAGTTGCTAGCTCAATAGGAACTTTCTACCATTGCTTAGGTAGTTATCATCACCACTGAGTAATCGACAAGTTAAGGCATGTGGTGCTTACCATTTGCAGGAAAAAACCGGTTGGAGTGACCGTTACATAATGGTAAGCGATATTTCCCCATCCTGGCACTCAGGCCTTTCACTCGATTTAGCGATTTGAATTTGTTTTCATTCAAATGGTACGGAAATTTCCAACGCACCGTTCCGAAACGGAAAAAAGGACTACCTCTGGAGGTAGTCCGGAATTTGCGAACAGATTTTCCGGAAATTGTCTGATCCATTTGACTTTCAACCGAAATGTCCAGATTTTTTGCCTAAATGGTAAACACCCATGTTGTCCTTGGTTATTGTTACGCTTTTTGTCATTACCGTGCCATCCAAGTGAAGCCATTTCATCAAAGGCTTTCCTTTGGCTTTACTGTCTGTTGTCTCCTGAAGCCGTAGCTGTTGGGCCTGTCTTCGTAGTAACACAGTCAACACTCCATCACGCCACTCGCTGAACAAACAATAGTAACAGAACAAATGAGAAAGGAAACGAGCCATCACGTCCATAACTTGCCAGAAAATCCGTGGTTCCACTATTCTAATCAGACCTACGACGCATCAAAAAGTGTTCTGGAGTGCGTTTCTTAAATGTCTGAAGACTCTTCGGGTCCAAGATCTAATTTTTAAATCAGTTTCTATTAAATGGTAACCAGTCCGACTTATTTCATCAACTAAGGATTTTATCATTTAGCTTTCAAAATCAACAAAAATTGACTATTGTTGGTAAACAATCTTTTCAGGCCCAAAACGTTTTCGGGATTTTCGCAAAACGCACGACTGGCCTGACAAAATTAAGAACAAAGACACCCTCATCTCCTATGAACTGGAGCCACTCTCTGCTGTAGTATTAAAGAAATAAAGAAAATGGTCGGGAAATGTCCTCCAAATGGATGTACAAATTGTCAGTATTTACCTTGACAGTGGAATCCCCAAAATAGCGTTGTACAAGCACACCGAAGATGAGACAGGATAAGAGGAGTGGCCTCACAATCAAAACTGCTATTAGAGCAGTTTTCAATTTATTGCTTTGGTTTTGCATTGCTACGCTTTGTGATTGGCTAAAATATCTCGCGCCACTTTGTCGACCAATTGAAGGGGTGTGTGGAATAAGGCCCTAAGTGACTTTTGATGTAACGTCAAATTCTCCCTGTGTTTCACACGGGAATAAAAGGCAATTTGGAATGAGAATCTAGCAGTTTATCAGAACACAAAAAACCAAAACCAATCGTGACTTACTCACACGCGTTTTCCCGCACATTTGATTGTCTGTGGCTGTTGTGATTGGCCAGAGTAATTACTTCAGTTTTGGTTTTATGACACTCAATTGAAAACCGCACTAATCAGCATTGACAACGAGCACAAGACCCGCAGCATTGGAAGATTCTTGTGGATGTCCCATGTGCCACTTCGGACACTTCCGGTTCTGAGTGTAAATGTGCATTTCAAACACACAAGTACAAACCTGGTATCAGGGTCTACATATCCCAGAAGTTCATCAGATTCGACAGCCTCTGTACACACTATGTCAGTCTTCACCAAGTGTCCCATCTCTCTGTGTGCAGCACCAAGGGTTCTAATGCACTCGGTCTTACCACATCCACTTGGACCAGTTATGCACACCTAATAAGGAAAAAGGTGGGTTGTAAAACGGTTACCTGCCTATATTTTACACGGGTATAAACGTTGTGTAATACAGTGTCATATTTACACTCATTTTAGAGCGTATTCGCACTCTATCAAGAATGGTAATCTTGCCCAAGGAAGAACAGATTAGAGTGTTGATCAATAAATCTTAAACCTATTACTCCCGAGAGCAACCAAAATCAACATATTTAAAAAAAATCCCAAATTTCATTTTGTAAAATGATGAAAACCAACACCATATGATAGTACTGTTGATGAGCTTCCATTTGAATGGTCACACTTTAGGATTTCATCCACAGACTCAAAAGTTAAAACCACCTTGAACAGCATAATAAACAGTACCACAGTAAAGTACTCTGCAATAGTTTTGATTTGAATGGTCACAATGTAGGATTTCATCCACAGACTCTAAAGTTAGAACCACCTTGTACAGCATAATAAACAGTACCACAGTAAAGTACTGCTCAATAGTTTTCATTTGAATGGTCACACTTTAGGATAGACAAATTCGGCTAACGCATTGTTGTACCCAATTCAAACCTTCTGGGAATAAGATTCTTTGTTCACAATATTTCCATATAATTTCCATGTCAATGCTTCATTGATATGGAAATATGACGAACAAAGAGTTGTAATCCCAAAAGGTTTGAATTGGGTACAACAATGCGTTAGCCAAATTTGTCTATTTCATCCACAGGCTTAAAAGTTAGAAACACCTTGTACAGCATAATAAACAGCACAGGAACTGCTGAAGAGCAATTATTTAAATGGTCACATTGTAGGTTCTTATTCACGGACTTACCAGTTAGAACCACATTATTGCATTATTCAAAGTTTGACTATCGACGTAAAAAGATTAAAACATATGTGTAACTGAAAAACTCACCAGTTTATGTGCTTTGACAAGTTCTGCCAGCTGAGCCACTCTGGCTTGAAACGCGGCACCAGGCTGCAATCCAAGTTTGCAGGTGGCCACCTTAATGGCTGACTGCATATCATCGAGAACTACAACATGCGACAACGAAACAATTTAGTTTTGTTGTTCACAATCCATCTCAATCTTCCCCATTCTTAACCATCCTTATACTTTATAGTTTATTACCACAACGTTGATGTTTTTCTGCCTTATAAAAGTATTATTTTGAGGTTTTCTCTTCTCTGGGTAAAGTTTTCCATTCCTTTATTGAACTGAAAATAATCAGTGCCAATCTTCCCCATTCTTAACCACCCTTGTTCATTTATAGTTTGTTATCACAACTTTGACGTTTTTATATTACCTTAGTAAACTTGGTAACCTTAGCTTACCATCAATGTTTTTTAATGGTATACATTGAAAATCTGACTAAAACTAATATGGCTTATACAAACTCACGATGTGTCTCCTCCATTAACTGTCTCCTCCAGAAATCCCTTCTAATTTTATTAAAATGGTTTACCTTAAAAAACTGACCAAAAATAACCCTTACATATACTAACTCACAAAACACATACAGTCGCACAAGTGTTGTGTATACCTTCCAAATTGTCTCCTCCAGATTCCCCAGGAGGCTTTGCAAGTACAGGAATCTCTTCCAAGTTGCTGACTTGGTCGTTCATCTGCATCTTGCTGCCTTCAGCTCCATAAGTGTCAAATATCATTGGAACCTGTACATTGGGAAACAGGTCTGCCAACAGTGTGGCGAACATAACAGCATCACTACTGTCCAGTCCTGGCATGTAAGTGTCCCTTAAGGCCAGCACTACAGCATGCTCTTCAATTTTGAGGATTTCTTGCATGTCATGTGGATCAGGGGCATCTTCTGTATCTGCAGGGTCGGTGGGTTCTGAGTGGAAATCACATTCTCAAACTCAATAACTCATCAAAATTGAACAAAAACAAGTCACAAGCATGACCGTGGTTCGGAAATCCGATCTTAATTACCATAGATTTTGGCGACTTTATTCCTTCGTTTTCTCTACATTTAATGATCAGCTTGAGAAGCTATTTCTAAAACTCATTAATAATTCATGACGAGAACACAAAGGAAATCACTACCGTGAAGGAGGTTTGGATACACGGTCTTAATTAGCATAGATTTTATGGCGATTTTATTTCTTCGTTTTCTCCGCATTTCATGATCAGTTTGAGAAGCTATATCAAACACTCGAAAGAATTTTTCATCAGGTATACAAATACCTCAAAGTGGGTTAAAAAAAACTCGGCTGCTCCTCCTTTTCCCAACCCACTTCTCAGTGTTTGAATATCCTGATGAAACACTCTTCCTCGTGTTTGATATATTACTTACAACACATACAACAATACCACAGTACATAAACCTTCCACTAAATAGAAGAAACCGTTTCACAAGTCGTCAACACGCTACAGCTGGCAAAACATACTTTAAAATGTTGGACAACAAGCGTTCAAATAAGTTGTAAATAATTAGTCTTTAAAAATCCAAAGGAGGCTGACTAGTTCGCTAATTTTGGGCTAATTTTTTTCACGTTTATCGCCTTGTGTCTTGAAAAACTCGCTAAATCTCAGATTGTGGTCGATTCTCTCTTTGAACATTCACCTTATATCTTCCTCTTAGTGATCAATAAGCATTTCGGGTCTGACAAAGGTGCCTAGTTTAAATGTGGGACAGTAATAGTTAAATGACAATTTAACAAAGTTAATCACCACGAGTTTAGCAGACGCTTCCGGTCAGCGGTCAAACTCTCTAGTGCAGGCTCACGTGGAACGTTGTGGCTTCGTCTCAGCTAGGATCTTCGAGTTTTCGGGAGGGTTCGTTGCGGTTTTTGTAGCGGTTGTTTCAGTATTTAACGGTTTTGTAGCGGTTGTCTTAAGCCTTCCCCCAACCCACCCCACCCCACCCCATCCCACCCCACCCCACCCCATCCCACCCCACCCTCTATTTTTATCCTTCCACTGATTCAATCAGTGTGACGGGTGCCTGGAATGAGGGCTCGTGGCTTGGTTGCGGGGATTTGCCAGCCATGGGAGCAGTATTTTATCTAGGGGCTGGTTGGCCACAGTGGAAGCCCCTGGATACCCCAGGCACCTACAGTACCTTCCATTTAAGCGAGGCAGTCAGTTAATGTGACTTAAAAACTTTAAAATCCCCATGACATAGCTCTTTTCTATTGATAACACTATAACAATGCTTACCGTCTTCTCTGAGAGCCTCAAGTGGGGCGTTCACGGCAGCAACCACATCTGTAGGAGACTCGGCTCTTTCCCCATCCATGCCTGGTCCTTTAACAGACACGGCTTTCATCTCCTCGTTTGAGCTTGTACATAAATGGGAGCCTGCATCATCGATCATCCTTTTAAGACAATTAGTTCCCCAGCCGATGCATTTCTGGAGACATGAACAGAGGTCTGCACAGAGAGGCTTAGAGGAGCTTGGGAGCAGCTTCTGACACAGGCCTCTGAGGGTGATAATCTTAGATGCCAGAGACGAAACCTGAGTGAAGCCCTGGCTTAAGAGCCACACCTGAAGAATAACCTGCAGATCTGGGCCTACAAGTGCCACAGATCGGAACATGTCTAACAGCTCCAAGGGAAGGTAGGAGGCAGATGACTTGAAGGAAGGAAAGAAGCCCACAGATGGATCGTACTCGGCCTTGGGCTGGTTGGTGGAATGGTTTAGAGTTCCAAAGCACGCACCTTGCGGAGATAAGGCTATTTCATCGTCTTGTAGAATGACTGTGGTCTTGTTAGCCTTTAAGCCATCTAGGACTACTGTGACAAGCTGAGTGAGAACCGATAGTACAGGCGGCTGGATGGCTGAAATGTTATTGAGACAAACCCAAGCTCCTGAAACATAGACAAAACGAAACTCAGTGAACTCATTCAAACAGACACTTTGGACCAGCTCTGACTAAAAAATATCAACTTGTCATTTCCATTGTTCCCTTTCTAAAGAAGCTATTTCATCTGTTTTAAAAAAGCCAGACGAAAATTTAGCCAATGTTTTTTTAAAGTTCTCCCTTTGTGTGACTGTCGTGCAAAACTTACAACACCCTGTATTTATTTTTGTTCAAGCTTTGATATCGTCTTCTTGGTGTTCTTGGAGAATTTCGTGTTTGAGAAACGGTAATTAGTTGTAAGTTCAGTATAACTTTGACCCCAAAAACATGTTCCCATGACATGGCCTCTTTGTGATTGGCCAAGTCTATAATAGAGCGGTTTTCATTTGACTGTCGTAAAACCAAAACCAAAGTAATTACTCTGACCAATCACAACAGTCGTAAACAATCCAATGAACCAATCAGAACTCGAAGAAAATACATGTTGCCGGCGCCAAGCGGGGGAAAATGCGTGCAAGCAAGTCACGATTGGTTTTAGTTTTGCTACTGATTGGTTGAGAAAGTGGCGCGAGATTTTTTTGGCCAAACAAAAGCGTAGCAAAGCAAAACCAAAGCAATTGGAAAATTACTTTCGATGCTTAATTGAAAACCGCTCGGCCTCTAAAGAACTGAACTTACCTGAACTAGCAAGACCTCTGAAGATATCTATTAAAGTGTATCTGTTCATTGGTGTGGAACAATTAAATGAATACAGTGGATTGCCGAGGATTTTGGCGAGTTCATTCACAGTTTCCGCCTTTCCAGTTCCCTACAAGAAGAAAAAACGATATTTTGATTTTCAATTGTTGTTGGTGCGACAGCCAGGTTGTTTACGACTGACGCACGGGGATAAAAATGATACGTAATTATTTACGGTAGACTGCATCACTATTGTTATAAAGTGTGGCCATTCAAATGAAAGCTAATGAGTAGTACTTTCCTTCGGTGTTGTTTGTTATGCTATACAAGGTAGTTCTAACGTTTGAGTCGTATTATGCTGTACAAGGTTATTCTAATGTTTGAGTCTTTGGATGAAATACTACAGTGTGACCAATCAAATGAAAGCTTTTAAGCAGTACTTTCCTGTGGTTCTGTTTGTTATGCTGTACAAGGTGGTTCTAACTTTTTGAGTTTGTGGATGAAATCCTGAAGTGTGACCATTCATATGAATGCTACTAAGGTGTTTAATAAGGTTTACTATTCTGTGCTTCAGTTTGTTTTTCAGTTCTTTGAAAACTAAACTTTGATTCACTACTGGCAGTGAAAGATTAAACCAATACAGCAACTAATACTCACAAACGTCCCAGTACAAACTCCAACCAATTTATTCTTCACAGCTTGAGCAAGGCCTACGAAGCACTTATCCGTGAGAGGGCTGAGAACCAATCTGGGAGCGCTGCCCTGGTACTCAAACCCATAATCAAATTCCACATCTAAGATGTCAACTTTACAGGCCTGTTGTTCTTCCTCCCAGCGGTATCGCGCATGACACTGCCAATCAAAGCTGTCAATGGGGTTCTTCAGTGCCTCCCATTCCTGTCTGTGCTCCATCAACCTTTGTACCAAGTTCCTCTTGTGCGACAACATGGCAATGATATTGCTTATCTTTTGAATCTGGCTCGGGAATAACAGCATTTTGTTATCAGCGTTCTCTTTAGGAATGTCTTGTTCAGGATGCCCCTTCTTCTGCCTCTGGGACACCCCTGAGATGTTGGAGACTGCATCAACATCTCTCACAGCATCCGTCCCAGTTCTCTCCTGACTAGCACTCGTATTCCGACTCAGACCTCTGGCGGCTGCTTCCACGTCTGTATCATTATCACTGTTGACACCGCTGTCATAACCATCATCAACCCCTTGAGGCTTGGCTTCCTTGTCTGCTCCTTTCAGCATCATTGCTGTGGCTTCCAATATGTTGGTCAACTTGTCGTATACTTCCCTCAGAGCTTCTTTGTTCTCACCACTTGCCACCTAAAATTATGAATGATACGCAGTTCAACATTTAGCTCGATAAAAAACTACCTTAGTAAAGTTGTCCAACATTAACAGATGCAAATTCAAGTGAAGGGAGAAGGTTATAACACAGCTCAATTTGAGTAGCCAGCAAAGGTAATTCCTTCGAAAAGGATCTTATACTGAACTTTTTTTCAAACTTGGTACGATTGATAGCCATGCTTAGAACATTCAAAAAATGCAATAAAAAGAGAGGGTCACCGTGCTTGTTTTTACACTGTACTCCCGTTATTTATAGCGACTT
Source organism: Dendrophyllia cribrosa (assembly GCA_024195265.1). Classification (NCBI taxonomy): domain Eukaryota; kingdom Metazoa; phylum Cnidaria; class Anthozoa; order Scleractinia; family Dendrophylliidae; genus Dendrophyllia; species Dendrophyllia cribrosa. Next base: position 29,045,587 of record JAJLRJ010000010.1, read on the forward strand.
TTTATAATTGCGCGAGGAATGTTCTAAACTCGAATGTCGAGAAAGGGATTGTTATTGCGTGCAGAAACTATCATTACTGTTAAAATTTTAACATTAATTTATTTTATTATACAACATTTTTTCAGGGAAGTCATTTCAAATTGCCCGGTCTTACAAATTTTGCAAGGAAATCGGACCCCTTCAGCATCACCACATACTCCTCACTGGAGTTTCACGCGATTAACACAGAACTAATACAAGTTCTACCACTAAACTTTTTTTCTGCTATAAATATATTTTTTATAGTCCTATAACGAGTAAATTAAATTAATAAAAAATAGGGGTCAACGTGCTCGTTTAGGAAAAAACAATCTCTTATTCATTTGGCCAACTTATCCTCAAAGGAAACCTTCTTGTTTCGGACTGTGCACGCGCTTGTGCGCGCGCTAATGACACAAGAAATTATGCGCAGTACGTGATGCGCAATGCATTTGAAGAATTTTAAACCCATGCTGGGTGCATAAAGAGTCTCTGTCGTGTTCGACATTTTTCACTTACAAAGTGTAATTCAACATCATCCAACATCTTTGGAAAAAATGTTTTGACCTGAATATTTTAACCAAAAATATAAATGTCTTTTGTCTTTTTGTGAAAGTACAGGACCTTTTGTCCTCATTGCCTTTCTTTCACTTAAACTGACATGAACCGAGCAATGGAAGTATTTTGCCATCAAAGCGTGATACAGCCCTTTTATACTTGCCAACTTTTTCCGAGTGATAGGCGTGAGAATTTTTTTCGTGGAAGTGCCAGGATTTCCGAAGGTGACCCGACCGAATCCGAAGAGAACCCGAACTATTCCGAAGATGTCCGAAGTTGTCCGAAGATGTTCCGAATAATTCGGAAGTTTCCATGGACCTCAGACCTCCGTTTAAAAACATCGAGCTGTAATTGTAATGTTCAGAACGATAAAAACCTACAAAACAGTGCCATATGTTCATGAACGTAACAATATTTTTAATTGGATGATGCGATCAGTTAAGGCTGATAGCTCAAATCTGTAAGTCAGGCGCGAGTAGGCGTGAGTAGGCGTGAGTAGGCGTGAGATTAGAGTTTTGGCCTCGCAGGCGTGAGACTTTGCAGGTATACCCTTTAAGTGTGTGGGAGGGAGAGGGGGAAGATACTGAACACAGTACATACCTGTTTGATTGATTTGTCGATCTTTTTACACAGTTCAATCTGAGTTGCCAGCAAAACCACCTCAGAGCAGTTGTCCAGAGTGAATGACTTTTCCACTCTCCCCATGCTTCCAGCAGTACGTGGTGGCTCATCCACGCCCTCACCGTGTGGAGGTTGGGCGGGGTTAAGCACTGATGCCAGTTGATCCGTGAGCATTTGTTTCAGAGTACTAATCAGGGTAGGTAGCCAGCTATCGATTGGACCTTCGCACAGTACGGGCTGAAAAGGAACGCAACAACAGTGAGAAATGACAACAATGGATACAGGAAAAATTGGTTCTAACAACCGATTTAATTAGGAAAATTGGCAACCGTAAAAAGATTAAGTAACGCTCCAGATTAAGAACTATAGTAAAGATCATTGTTCTGCGGCATTGGCTCTTTCTCACATAGAATATCTTTGGTTTCAAGAATAGGGGAGGAGCTAATGGTTTATAATTATATTTCAGTATAAAAATAAAGAATATCCATTTGCGTCAGATAAATGTTAGGAAATGTTCATGCTTAACCAATCTGAATAGCAGAAGACAATAGCTAATAATTTTGCTTCTTTGATGAAGTTCCCCAAATACAATTTCTTTAAAAATTTGCATGTTTTGCGATTGGGTCTAAAATTACATGAAACATTTAAAAAATCGAACAAAATGCACCTTGAAAGCTAACTTTTTAGCGGTCTTCGAGTCTAGGCCAATGAGATTACTAGTTGTAACAATGAAAAAAGTTGACATTCCATCGTGCATTGCCGTTAGCACTTTCCTTATTATGCGGATCATTACTCAAAAAAGCTGACGTTTCGAGCATTTCATTGGACAATCATGAAATAAACACTTGTCATCTACATCTCTCTTTAATGTATTAAAGAAACGAGTAAAGATGTTGAAGTTTTGTTTTCTGGAGATAAAAACAAGTGTTCACCTGCTTAAGTACAAGTTGCTCCCCGTAGGAGCTAACAACAGAAGTGATGTTAAAACAAGTTTGTCCTTCATTGTCAATCTCATTGTAAACAAGAGCTCCAAGGTTTTCCAGAACTTTAGGAAGATATGGATTCACAAGGGCTGGGTCATATCCTAGGCAACAAAAACAACAAGCATCATTAGTTAATAAGTGCGCAAGGGAAAGAAAAAGTAAACAGAGAATACAGTGCATGTAACAACTTTTGTTAGTGACAAAAACCAGCACCGGCTAGCACTTGTGACTGTTTAACACATTCCTATCTAGAGTCAAACTTGAAATAAATAAATTTCTGCTGTAACTGTTGAGTCTGTAGATGAAATCCTCCAGTGTGACCGTGGCCGTTATTTAAATCATCATGAACCACACTGGCTTGCCTTCCTTTGTGTGGGTTTCGATTTAACCTTTCTTAAATACATTTTTTGAGTGAATCAAACTTCAAGTTTGTAAAACTGCTCTCGCAAGCTTTAAATCAATTAACAAAACAAACATATAACAACAAAGTGCATCATATCGTATTCATATTTTTGAGTGTTTTCTGTTAATTTATAAAAAAGCCCCAAATATCGCATTTAGCAAAGGCTGAATTTACAACCGACGCAGCCATTTTAAAGCACAGTCCACCACACCAACAGAGGATGGTAACCCTGTGTTCCAACTTTTGAATCTGTGGATGAATTTCATTAAACAGTGCTTTCCTGTGATGAACAATGTGATACCGATTTAAGGATAAAGTGGTGATTCCCCAAAATGTTATGTTTTTTTTTTAAGTTTATGCTAAAGCAGCATACCATTGCACACAACATGAAGAACATCTTCTGTAGAGAGAAAGTAAAAGCGCGGAAATTTCACGCGTCGTCTTTCCAAGTGATTCAGAAGAGATTTCCAGCACTGTTGAAGATTCATGTTTAGCTTTTCCAGTTTAGCCTGGATGTCTGGAAAACAAAGAAAAACATTATGCTATAAACTACGTGCACGTAGACTTCTCAAAGTCTGCTTTGTTTGAGTTCTGGTCGCTCTCACAGGTCGCCTTGTGAGCAAGTCTAGTTAACATGCTATCCGAATAGTGAATCAGATCATTGTATGCTAGTGCAGAGTTTGTGGCACGTTAAAAACGATTACAGTCCAAGATTTGGCACGATGCAAAAACAACATTCCGCAGCTATCGTAACTGTAAGCATCTGGAAAATATAAAATGTAAAGCATTTTAACAAAGTATGGATTTTAATCTGTGCGAGGCAATGACATACCGCTCAAATTTATGAGTTTTGTTAATTTTTTTGGGCTCTTTCCAGCTGCCTGATAAAGTCAAATATTTTCACAATTTAGAGCATGCAGCTCGTTGGCCACTTTTTTCTTTCCGCATTTTGACGTCATCTGTGAACTATAACTGAACAGACACACGACGAAATGGAATCTATTTGTTAAACAGTAGACTTACTTATCCTTGAACAGGCCTGGAGCACATTAGGGTTCTTCTCTGTGGCTTTCATCAAGATTCTGAAGTCACGATTCACAGCAGAAAAGAGGTTTGTTTCATGAGGCATGGCAATGCGAAGATCTAGACTGGAAAACACCTGAACACGAGAACATAGACAATTGTTTGAAATCCAACGTTAATCACATGGATCTTATCAGGTCTAGTTTCTATATTTTGAAGGTATAATAGGAGTGTTACTACCCCACTGGATATGACAGCCACATGTGAAACTGGTAATAGACAAATTCGGCTAACGCATTGTTGTACCCAATTCGAACCTTCTGGGAATAACCTTCTTTTGTTCACAGTATTTCCATATAATTTCCATGTCAATGCTTCATTGATATGGAAATATGACGGACAAAGAGTTCTAATCCCAAAAGGTTTGAATTGGGTACAACAACGCGTTAGCCGAATTTGTCTATGATCAGAAATGAAACCAACTAGCTCTTTAAGTAATGGTCCTAGTAAGAACTAGGCAACCTAACGGCAAGGAATGCAGAAAGGTGTTAATTGTGATATTGTTGAAACCGTCCACCTCATTGGCTAAAACAAGAAAATCTACCATCACTAAACCAGGAAGTACATTTATTTCTCTCTAGTTTACTAATTGATTCCCGTTTAGTGAAAACTATTCTGAGTTTTAATACAACCAAAATTCTATGTGGGAAACATGTAAAATTAGAAGCCTTTCTTACAATCCGAAGGGCAGTGGTTTGAATTATGGTCTTTGCATTGTGTTGTTTTTCTTAAGACCCGTTTAAACGGTTCTAACATTTGCGCCAACATTCCTCCAACATTGCTCCAACATCGTTTGAACACGTTGTCCAACATTGTTGAAAGAAGTGTTTAAAAATGTTGGAAGCATGTTCCAACAAATTTACATCTTCAAGTTCTATCCACTTCTCTTGTACTTCAAGCCACACACTCAGCACTGCCTCAATTGTCTGCACCCTAAACTTACATCTTCGAGTTCTATCCACTTTTCTTGTACTTCAAGCCACACACTCAGCACTGCCTCAATTGTCTGCAGTCTAAACTTACATCTTCGAGTTCTATCCACTTCTCTTGTACTTCAAGCCACACACTCAGCACTGCCTCAATTGTCTGCAGTCTAAACTTACATCTTCGAGTTCTATCCACTTAGCTTCTCTTGTACTTCAAGCCACACACTCAGCACTGCCTCAATTGTCTGCAGTCTAAACTTACATCTTCAAGTTCTATCCACTTCTCTTGTACTTCAAGCCACACACTCAGCACTGCCTCAATTGTCTGCACCCTAAACTTACATCTTCGAGTTCTATCCACTTCTCTTGTACTTCAAGCCACACACTCAGCACTGCCTCAATTGTCTGCAGTCTTTTTTGCCATTTCATGATGTCGTCTGCAAAGGAGCCAGCGGCGCTACCAGTGAGCATGCTCTGTAGTGACACCTGTGGATAAATCACATATGGTTAGAGCAAACAACAACACAATATTTCCCAAAACGGTATCCATTAGTTATCTAGTGTCCTTGTTAATTCTTAAACGCTCGTAAGTGTAGCGCGGTTGGAAACAAGAAGAAAAATCTCAAATTTCTACGTCAAAATATAAACAGACAAATAGTACCACAGGAGAGTACCGTTCGAAAGCTTGCATTTAAATGTTCACACTTTCAGATAGAATTTCTTCTGCAGACTCTACAATTAGAGTCACCTTGGAATGGCAGGATTACTTATGGTGAAGAAAAGTTGTTAACTCCACTATCATCTTTACATCCTGCATATACTGTGATTTGTTCTTTGCTTTCCTGTGATTCCAGACCAACAATTTCAGCAAGTTATCTTCGAATACACCACAATTAAACAGGAGAAGGTAATGCAAGCTGATAAGATTGCATCAGTCAAGTATGTAACAGGAAAGGATGTCCTGAATGCAGCATTAACTCCGTCAAATATAAAGTTTTTGTCAAATAAAACAACACTTGCGTATAATCCTGGATGATGCCCAACCCAGGAATACAAATGTGAGCCCGGAGAGGCTGGGCACTGCTTGAATTGACTGAGGATGCATAAGACGGTGGTAGAGAGAAAGAGAACTTAAAAGAAGATATATACACATGTTTTCAAAAACGTACCTGATGATCCTCTAGTTCTTCAAAGATTGGCTCACATTTATCAAGTAAACAGATTGGCCCAGCATCCTGCAAATATTTAATGTAATGAAAAGTTACATGTTGAAGGAAAAGAAGTTATTTGGCCTTGGGGGGGGGACAAGGTCATTGTTGGTTCTCACCCTTGCTCTATTTTGTTTTTCCTGAGTGCTCCATATGTCATGAACGTGATTGGTTTGAAATTTATAGAGCGGTTTTCACTTGAGTGTCGTTAAACCAAAACCAAAGTAATACTTTGGCCAATCACAACAGACACAGACAATCCAATGAACCAATCAGAACTCGAAGCAAATACATGTAGTTGGCGCTAAGCGCGGGAAAACACGTGAGCAAGTCACGATTGGTTTTGGTTTTACTTCTGATTGGTCGAGAAAGGGGCGCGAGATATTTTAGCCAATCACAAAGTGTAGCAATGCAAAACCAAAGCAATTGCGAACTTACTTTCGACACTCAATTGGAAACCGCTCTAGTCTTTGAAATGACAAATCAACGGAAAGTTCGGTTATTAGAAGAATACTGGCAAGGAGCAGTCAATTTGCGCTCAATTAACTGGATGAGCCCCAAAGACCACAAAATTGCACTGTTTATACTATATAACGAGGCAGCACATTTGAAAGGTTGTTCCATTGTCGGCCCCCACCGTGGGGCATTTGCCCATTTTTCTTCGAAAAGTGAACACTGAACAAGATGCCTGGTAAATTATAATAGGGTAAACTAGATATTGAACACTACTTAACCGTTTAACGCCCAGAGTCAATTATGGAGACATGTAATGTTGTTCTCACTTTTGGGTCTGTCCATGAAATCCCATGGTGTGACCATTCAAATGAGCAGTAGTACTTTTGCATGGTACCATTTGTTTTTCAATATCTGATTTACAAATTGAAATTTGGGATTTTTCTTAAATTTTGATCTTTGTCACTCCTGGAAGTTAAAGAGTTAAACCAATAGTTAGTTACATGTAACGCTTTAAGTACCAGTGTTAAACTCATGAGGGATTGAGAGAAAGTAGCAGAGCCAGGCGCAGATGGTTTCCTTGTTTTATGACCGCCGCCACCTCCATCCTTGACACTGAAGCCACCTCCACTGCCATGACTAGTAACCGATACTCTACTAGACAAACCGCGGGGACCATGCATGTTCATCTCTGAGTCATTACCAAACTCACTCCCAGGAGTCTACAGAAACAGACAGAGAGAATCCTGGTATGATTTATAATGTCAACAAACACGTGTAAAACAATTAGTACTTGTGAAATTACATAAAGAAATGATCCTCGCAGTGAAGAGTACCAGCCATACAAAGTAAAAAGGGTGGCGGTGTGGTGGGGCGCGGCGCAGCGCGGCGCGGCGCAGCGCGGCGCGGTGCGGCGCGGCGCGGTGCGGCGCGGTGCAGTGCGGCGTGGGGTAGTGTAGTGTAGTACAGTACAGTACAGTAGTAGTATTGTGAAAGCTTCTTTAGTAATGCCTACAACTCTTAAATTTCATTTACACGGACACGTCATATTTACATCTTGAGTAGCTGCATTAGCTGACGGAAGGCCCTTCATTCGGGTGTGTGCTCTGAGCTCAAAGATCTTACTGAGCCAAACTTCTTCGTAAGTCTTGAGCGAACTCTCAATAGCTACATCCTTTGCTGCCCTTTGGATGATGGCCCGAACCTCTTCAGCATGATCTAAAAAAAGGGCACAACAAATTGCATCGTCATTCTTAGTCCGTTTTTATAAGGAGTTCACTTTTATGTAAATACAAAACATTTTCCTACACAATGACATTTAAACATATCTGGTATGAAACAATAAGCAGCATGAAATGCTTTCGTAATAGACTATAAGAGATTACTCTCAGGAAAACTATTGTATACGAGTTAATTCTCTGATATAAGAGATTACTCTCAGGAAAATTATTGTATCTGAGGCTTAGTTCTCTGGTAAGCGACCACTCTCATGAAGTGATCAAAAGCTAAATCCATAATTAGTCGAACAATTTAGGATTTTGGTCAGACAATGTCCGTTGACCGACTATTATTTCCCGCACTGGTCGTCGGTACTCACTGTGTAGCCCAAGTTCCAAGAGCTGTCCCAAGGTCATTCTCGTCAGCCCTTCATTGCTAATCTGCACTGCTCCTGCAGTGACTCTCAGCAGTTGCTTCCAGTGGCGAGGTCGCATTGCAGAGCGGCTTAAGTCATCGATGATAGGTAGACAAGCCTGGGGAAATGATACGAAATAACACTGTTAACAAGCACAAATTGTATCCATTAAGAGAAGACTTTCTTGGGACGAGTGATCTATGAAAACGGGAGGTGAAAGAGAGATCTACTGTGCTGCCCAATAGCTTTAATTTGAGTAGTTAGTCTTCAACACCTTATTGTGGCTAAATGCAATTTAGGCGAAGTTAAGCTCGAGACAATTCCGGGTCAGTGGTTATTGCCTGTAGGGATGCGTGAGGTGCCCCTAGTACCCTGTCAGGGCCTTCACAGTGTTTCGCTTGCCAGCCGTATTTTGCTCGTATTAACTGATCATTGTAGCTTCCTTTTTATTTAGAAGAGCATATCCACAAACTAAAACTAAAACAAAATCCTTCGGTAGTATAAGTACTGTAAGTACTGTAAATTTAATTTTGAATAATTTTAAAATGAAGAACCAAACCCTAAAACTTATGACAAACAACCCTTTCAGTACTACTTTATTTTAGGAATGCTTTCAACTCCCTTAGGTGCTACTTAATAAAATAATTTTATCCTGTGGCAACAATGCCAATTCACCTCCCCTCCGACTTACCTGAATGTCCAGTATAGCATAATGCATGCCAACAAACACATCCCAATCATGCGACTCAAACGGAAGCGCTTCGACCACACTAGTCTGCGCCTCAGTGGCTTTCTTCATAAGTTTGGTGTTAATTCGCTGCCACCGACCCCGTTTCCATTCTGTATGTTGTTCCTGGACTGCACGCCACGTGTTCCATACCTCACGTAAACATTCCAGGTCTGAGCGTAGCCTGTAAAAATGATGGTAAAGATGATGATATGATAACAGAAGCTCATAACGGCTATGCATATTAATATGTATATTAATCCCCACTGAAAACAGTGGGTTTTGGGGAGGAGGGAATTGTGTATGTTTAGGTGGGGTTGTAAGATAATAATAATAATAATAATAATAATAATAATAATAATAATAATAATAATAAAAACATAAATATATATGAAAAACATAAAAGCAAAAAATAAAATAGAGGAAAGGCGGTGTTAGTAATTATATCACGTGATAAGTTTCTGATGGTAATGACAGATTACATTCAAATTTTTTTTAAAGCCTCAGAACTTCCAACAAAGCCATAACCTTTTTTTTTTTGGTTATACACTAAACACCCTATATATATATATGCAAATCAATACTGATGTCAATGTTTACATTTTCTTTCATTGGTCATGTTTCATTACTCATTAGAAGTCATCGTGCTAAATAGGAGTTGACTTCAAACTTGTACATGTTGAACTTAGTAATCTATGCAGTTTGTAGATCTTTGCATGTCATGTTTAAGGAAATATTTGCTATGTAAAATTGCTATGTGTGGTAAAAGCGCTAACAAGCCATAATTCTTTGTAAAAGTTTTTAAAACAGCATTGCACAAAGAGTATCTAGTCTATCGGGCTCACATTTCCTGAGAAAGCTAATTGTGCTATGCCCTTTCAATATTCGCAGTAGTTTTCTTTTGCGGTTCGATTACAGAATGAGACACATGGTATAATCAGGGCAAGAAATGTAAACAAATATTCGCCTATTCCAGAGAGGTGAAATGATGCTGCAAGGGCAGAAAATATGGCTTGGAATTGCAGATGATAACTATGAATTTTTTTTCCATGATGATTCTACATACCGAGGGAGAACAGAGAAGTTAACAACCGCCTTTTCAAACAGTTCTTGAAGCTCAATCAGGTCCTGTTAAACAACCGTAAACAACTGAGTTAGAAATTCCCCCTAAGCAATAATCTTCATCATATTAAATAGATCACGAGTATATTTTTTATAGTACCCGAAATGAAGTAATTTCAGTACACAGAGTAAAAGTGAGCTCGGCAATTTGAAGGGATAATGGAAAGAGACTTGATCTTCTCAAACTACGATGACGCAAAGGATTGAAGAAGGGCAAGGAACAACTCCAAGTGTCTATAGTAGTTTTTCAATTTTTCTTTTTTTAATTTCAACTCGGACAGACAAATCATAGGTACTGCTTTATATATTCATATTCAAGATCATTTTGTTTTGCTTTGTTCTGATTGGTTCATTTGATTATCTGTGCCTGCTTTGATTGGTCACAGTAATTACTTTGGTTTTGGTTTTACGACACTCGACTAAAAACTGCTCTAACAATAATAATTACCTGAGCTTCACTCTCCATGCTCTCAAGTCGTCTACTAAATGTATCCATGATCGTGAAAGCAGTGTAAATAGCACACTTTCTATTGAACGCCTCTGAATCTGCAAACTCGCGAGCCAGAGACTCACAACGATCACCGAAAGCTTTGAGCTCCTAGAAAAAGAAAAACATCAAGAGCTTGCATCAGAGGGTGTCTCTGTAAAAGTGGTGTGGTCAGCTCTAATAGTAATCACATTATATTTTGTGTGACAAATAACACGTTCCCTGCTAATAAGCTTCATCGCAGCATTATTGTATGGATATCTATACTACTACTACTACTACTACTACTACTACTAGGACGCCCGAAGGCGGGCAACCACTAGGCCTTTCCACAGCCTCTTATCAGCCATCAGTGCAGCAATCTCACTTGTTTCGAATACCCCAGTATCCCTCTTAAGAGTGTCAATATAGGTAGTTCTCAGTCTTCCTCTTCCACGATGACCATGTGTGGGCTCCCATAGGACTAATTTCTGGGTACTTTAACTTAACTCTGGATGGCGATAACAGTGCCCCGCTAGTTGTAGTCTACGAGAGGCAATTTTGTTGCTGACTGCTGGAAGATCTCCGTGCAGTTGTTGGTTTGATATATGGCTGCTCCAGTGGATGTTTAAAGCTTTCCGCAGCATCCTAGTGTATGTTCCATCCAACGACTTTTCTTGTGCTTTTGACAGAGCCCAGCTCTCGCACCCATAATTATTTATCAATAAACCCATTTATCAATAATCCATAAGGAAAATACTAACAAAATAAAAATTTAATGAAGACTTGCAATCCTAGTGGATGCATGTATACTGTGGTTGTAACTAATTAGCATTTCATTTTCATTTCATAAGAGTCTACAACATTCACATCCGCTCTTGTTGTAAACACTGCTTACAATGGCTCGCTGCTCATATTTTATCAATTGCTGAAAAAACTGATACATCTTATCATAAACAACCAAAGCAAATGTAAGCTTACCTCTGTAACACTCGGAGCTTCAGCCTGTATTCTTGGCCCAAGGCGTTGTTTTGCTTGGTTTACTTTCATCTTTAAATTGTTCCATCTGTTCAAAAACGAAATACATCAGTCTTACAACCACGTTATATAAAATAGGAATGAGATCACCTGTTAACACGCACACCACTACAGTGGCTTAAAAACAGCAAAAAGACATTGTAAAAATGCAACGACTTTTACCCCCTACAGTCATATAGATCATTTTACCGATACGTCAGCCATATTGATTTTGCCCATGGGCATCCCATAATGACCATCGAAATGAATATATTCCTTTGTTAACAATTTATTTTTTAATGGTCATTATGGGATCCTCAGGAGGCAAAATCAATATAACTGTTGTATCGGTATAAAGGTCTATTTTCATTGATAGGGTCTAAATGCTATAGCTCAGAAAGAGGTCGGACACCTAAATGAGAATATATAACGGAGTAACTGGTTAGCTTTCAGTTGAGGTTAGGGTGAGCAGTTTATATAGTTAAATTTAGGCCTAAACAACCCGAGAAGCTAGGTGGTACAGTGGTACGGTGGGCTATGTAAGCCTAAGCCTAGCTGAGGTCACAGGTTCAATCCTCAGTGGGGATTTTAGATTTTCTTTTTTACACTAAAAAATTACATTGACAGTGTCAACATTACATTATATAATTCTCAATAAGGTGTCCAACTTCCTACTAAGCTACAGCAGGTAGACTAAAAATCACTTAATCACTTTATTTAAGTGTCAAAGGTATTTAGCACGCGAGTACTAATTGGGGACACTTTCCAGATCTAATTGGAATTTAGAATGTTGGTTTTTGAGGAGAGGGGAAAACCAGAGTACCCGGAGAAAAACCTCTCGGAGCAAGGAGAGAACCAACAACAAACTCAACCCACATATGACGCCCGGACTGGGAATCGAACCCGGGCCACATTGGTGGGAGGCGAGTGCTCTCACCACTGCGCCACCCCTGCTCCCCATAACATTTTAATTACATTTTATTTTATTTTTTTTTTCATTTTTATTTTTAGACTCTAACATTTTCATTCGTGTATTGCAGAAGTGAAGAAGCGACCTTCTCAAACTCATTAATAATTCACCAAATTTGTACAAAGAAAATCATAAGCGTGACGGTGGTTTAGAAACTCGATCATAATAACTCCTTCATGTAAGTCATCATATAACATCTTCTCAAACTCATTAATAATTCATCAAATTTGTACAAAGAAAATCATAAGCGTGATGGTGGTTTAGAAACCTGATCATAATAACTCCTTCATGTAAGTCATCATATAACATCTTCTCAAACTCATTAATAATTCATAAAGTTTAAACAAAGAAAATCATAAGAGTGACAGTGGTTTAGAAACTCGATCATTATAACTCCTTTATGTAAGTCATCAAACTTATTAACAATTCATCAAGTTTGAACAAAGAATATCATAAGATTCACAATGGTTTGGAAATTAACCCCATCTTCATAAGCAAAGATTTTGGCGATTTTATTCCTTTGTTTTGTCCATATTTAATGATCAGTTTGAGAAGCTTTACCAAACACTCAAACGAGTTTTTCTTCAGGTATCCAAACATCTCGAAGTCCGTTAAAAAACTCGGCTGCGCCTCGTTTTTTCAACCCACATGTCGGTGTTTAGACACTTAACCTTCCCCCCTCCCACAAATTGTTTTTGTCGTCACCTCCCCGTCTCCACCCCACAAAATAATGTTTGTTTTTATGCATACAATCAAGACACAATGTGTCAACTTTATATTTGGGGGGGGGGGGGCTGGGAAATGGAATGATAGTTTCTCTCTCCCTTGCCATTGTATTAAGTATAATAATCTTAAGTGTGCCAAGGTCTTTGTCTGACATAATACATGTAGTCCTTGTAAATCATAATCACTGTACTTCAGTCCAACATTGTTGATAAGCTTTTGTTTGATTGCACTTTTTAAGTGATATACAACTGTATCAAACACAAGGAAGAGTGTTTCATCACGGTATCCCAACATTTCTGACCAAGATTGTACGTGGTTCTAATGTTTGATTCTGTGGATGAAATCGCAAATGAAAGATAATGACCAGAACATTTCTTCCTGTTGTGTTGTTGATGTCGTTGTTGTTGTTGTTGTTTTTGGTGGCATTTTTTAAGGTACAGGGTTAATTAACTACACACCTTTGTGGAGCAGCAGTGTAGAACTTTTGAGTCATTTCTGGAAGTTTCTGATCATATTTTTCCAGAAGAGCGATGGTTCTTTTCATTGCTACAAACTTACTGTCCATTTCAGCTTGCTGTGTGCTTACCTGCAATCACACAGAGCAACATTAGTTTGCAATTCGGCAGCACCAAAATCATTAAAAATCAATACGTTCGCACATAACCTTACATGAAATATGCACAACAAATGAGGAACAAAAGGTCATTTTAAAACAGTTTTTAAGTAATACAAGTGCATAGAAGTAGAACACGACTTCAAAGGCATGACAAGAGTACAAATTCCAAAGAAACCGCTGCAGCTTACCCGAGGTCACCCAAGGTCACCTGAGTCATCCCAGTCACCCAAGGTCACCCGAATCACCCAAAGAAACTCACATGACAGGTCATCCAAGGTCACCCAACCCAATGTCACCAAGGCTCACCCAAGGATACCCAAAGTCACCAAACATCATCCCAGGTAAACCACAAGGTCACAAAGACATCCAACAACACAAAGCAGGCAAAGGTCATCCTTGATAACCCAGGGTAAACCAAGTCACCTCGGACGTACAAGGGAGGGGGGGAATTTCAAAGTTGCTTAAAATTCGTTAATGCAACTGAGCATGAAGAATCGATCTTATCAGCGTTATGTAAATATCTTGCGCTAAGGTTTAATTGAAGGGCTCGAGGCATATCCAGCCTATGTTGCTTTTGAGGTCGTTTTTTATTTTTCTCGCTCAAATTTGTCCACTTTTGGCATGTGAACTACAAATTCGTTGCAAAACATTGTTCAGATTTTTTTCTGTTGTATTTTTCTGTCGTTTTCGAGAATTAAACGTATGCAAAAAAAATAAAATCTGCATATCTCCCGCTGAATCCCGCTCGAAAAAATGAATCCCAAGGTTTACCCAAATTTCTCGATTTTACGCTGATTTTTCACTTCAGATGGCCAAGTTTGGGCCCGTACCGCTGAATCCCGCTCAAGAAAAATAAATCCCGAAGTTCATTCCCTCAAAATCGCTTCATTTTTATCACCGATAGTCAGCCACTTAGATTCGCGCCATCTCCCTTATCGTTACGGACCTCCTTTAGGAAGCACTCTCGGTCCTCCGCTGCCGGCTCATAGTCTTTGCCCGCCTTGCTGAATTTCACCCGGCCGCAAGAACTCACTTTGAGCTGCCCAACGCTGTATTTCAATCTCCCGCACGACCACGCAAAGCCGACCTATCTGCCACTGTCGCAAAGCATGTCGGGATATCAACGGCGAAAACGAAAACGGAATGTCCGCCAAACAAAATACGGAAAATATTATTAACTTCGGATATCGGGCATTTCGACTACGGCACGGGATGGGAAATGGCCCACAACTCACAACGCTGCCCTTTTTCTCATCCGAAGTGATTCCTGACTTTCCCGCCGGCTCGCCTTGTCCACCAAAGTCTATTTTCACCTTCGAGCGTGAAATAGAGATTTAGGCAAGAAACACGACTCGTTTCTTTGAGAGGTGCTAGAGACTTACGGATTTCCGGACTTAATGATGTCCTTCAATCACCGGACGGGCCTTAAACATATTGGCTCATACGCACACTACAGACGATGTGTTTGCCGTAGCGAGCTCGCGATCGATAACGAACCAGGCGCGCGTAAATAACGGTATTTTCGTTCATGTCGTTGGCGTGGGTCAGGAGTATTGCGGTCGCATATTCTCACGGCCAATCTGCTGTAATGGCGTCGAAATTACGCTCTGAATGTAAACAACCACTAGAAGACTAGAATTCTGCTTTTTTTTTCAGGTGAAATTAGTCCAGTTTCTTAGGATTATAGTGCAAATTCGACAAGGGTTTGTGATATTATTCGTTGTACGATAAAATTAGGCAAATCTGAGCGAGAAAAAAAAGTAAAACGCTCAAAAAGCAACATAGGCTGGATATGCCCCGACCCCTTCAATTGTTCCCTATTTAAAGTTCAAATATTTCAAATTTAAAACATAGACATGCTCACCTTGATTCTGCTGAAACATTTTTATGAGCGTTGAAATCTTTGTATTCCTTCATGAAAAAACTCCAGCCCGCCGCGAGATTTATACACTGTGAAGTGATTTCTCGTGTACAAATTAAGTAATTTACCCGTTTTGAAGTGACGATTTTTTCACCCGTTTTTAAATAAAGGCCAGTGTCAAGTGCTTAACCTAAGTAGGTTTTACCTCTTAACAGTTTGGAATTGAAAAGCAGAAGCGATCGATCGATTATTTAGGCAAGCGGAAAGTCGTTATCACAAAATCATCTGTTTGTTGTCTTGTGGAATGTAGATAATTAATTCAGAAGAGCGCACGATTTGTTGACAACGAACGCCGGCGGTTAAAACTTTAAGTCTGAAGCTTTGAAGTTCGAAACTATAAATGACAAGAAAATGCTCAGCCGATCGTTTGGCACGTTGGTCGAAGTGTTAATGTTTTTTATCATTGTAATATTGACGTTAAATAGCAGCCTGTTGACCTGACAGCTAAAACATATAGTTGCGTGACAGAGTACCTTATTACATGAAATTTTCGCGACACGTTTATTTCGCGATTTTGAGGTGCGCATATTTCGCGACACTTAAATTTTGCGATTTTGCGAAAATTTTGTATTTTGAATCACTTAAATTTCGCGTTTTTGATGAGTAAAGCAAAATTAATTTCCTTGGCAATGTTATATTATTTTTAACACGTACTTGAATTAGATAAAACGAATTTATCAAAGGTCAGCAATAACGTCAAAATTACTAACAAAAACGCAACGGCTGGACTATATGCCAACAGTAACAACAAAGCAGTTCATTCTTATTCGTAAATTATTGGTCTTGACCAATTATTGACCACAATTATTGACCACAATATTCAATATTCAATATTCGGACTCCAAAGAAAAAATGATGCCGTTTAGTAACACAGTGCCGTTTAGAAACATATGTACAAGTGTCGCGAGTTATTTGTGTAAATGTCTTGATATGGATCAACAGAACAGTTAAAAATATGATTTTGTAAACGTTTCAATGGTAATAAACTCATTCTTTCTTGATTATTGACATAAGGGGAGCCACTTAATTTTCGCGTCATGTTATGTTCACGACACTTATTGTTCGCGTCACTTTAATTTCGCGATTTTTTTAAAATCGCGAAATTCGCGAAATTAACGTGTCGCAAAAATTTGATGTTATAAGGTATACCACTTCCGGGCCGGAAGCATTTACGTTAGTTACGTTTTGTTTTCTTTGTACTTTAATTTCCCTATTCGTCTTGTTTAATATTCTTATTTTTAACGAAACACAAAATCATATGAAAACAAAAGTCATGCCATATAAAACTGCACTATTATTCTGCAATCTGAACACAGTGTGTAGTCTGGCCGGAATGGTGGAAGGGTGTGGCGGGGGTGGCGTTGGCTCGAAGATTGGCCAAGGCAAGGAGCGAAAATATTGCGAGGGCCGCGCACTTCCGGTGTTTTTGCTTTCCCCTGTAAACTTATTAATAAAAATATTGATTACGAATAGGGATTAATAACTTTATTATAGTCATAAACGATAACAGAAGCTTATCACGTATACGTTATGAGCTTCTGACGATAACTATTTTTTTTAATAACAAGAGGCTACACTTAGCCTATACTCATGCGCAAGAGACTCTGAGACGCGCGATTGAAGTTACCAATTTTTCTGTGCTCGCTTTTAATATTTAATTTATTGATTCCGATCAAATCCACACTCGTCTATAACTTTCCAAGCTGTGAATTATTTCTGTTACATTTGAAAAGACTACTTAAAAAAATAGGCAGTAGATGACAGGCTGTAAAAAGAAATTTGATAATCAATATAACGATTTAGTTTTCCTGTGTTACTTAATCGCATGCAACCAGTGTAAAATGGGTTATTCCAGAAAAAATCCCCGCCCCCCGGACGGATGCAATATTTTTTTACCCCTCCCCCGCCCGGATTTCCCGGCCAGGCCGACCAACCCTCGCACCTTGATTTTTTACCCAGATACCCCCTCCTGCCCGGATTGCCATTAACTTTTTGTAGGCCCCAAATAAACAGGAAATCGCATTCAGGAGATCCGGAATTTTTTTAAAGTTTTCAAATCTTTGGTGAGAATTGCTATGAACTGGTCAAACATTTTGTAAATAAACGTTGCGTGACGCATTCACTAAAATCTTTCCGTGATTTTAAGACCAAATCGAAATGAAATGTTTCCATAACTTAAAGCTGGTTCTTTAAAAAATGCTTTGATTTTGCCATCTATAATAAGTTTTTTCCAAGCTTTACAGTTTCTTCAAAGTGTTGTCGCAAATACACAATTTTGTTTTATGCAAATTTTATGTCAAATGTAATTTGATATCAAGGTGTTTTTATAATCACTGAATCCAAAATATATTTTCTATAAAAGGTCAAAACTTTTGAATGAAACTCATATTTCCTTGAATGAAAATGTCTTTCCTTTGATTAAAAGAGTCAAACACCTTTCAGAATTCAGTGATTTTCTGCTTCTGGAAGTCTTGGCGATTTATTGTATCCTAATGACTGCGAGGAACCGGCTAGCGTCTGCGAAAATATAATAAACATCACAAAATAATTCAATTCAGCAACCTATTTTTATTATGCTTTCTAAAATCACCGACTTTTCCTGTGTAATAGAATGCCAATCTTATCCGGGAAAATGATTCGTATAATAATGCTTTCGCTAATAAAAAAAAAACAGTTCTGAATGGTCAAAGGTACAGAAATGAAATGCTGGCGGCGTTTGAATCATGAGTTCGGATAGCTCATGGTCTGCTAACAAACACTTCGATTCACAGCTCGATTTTTCACTAAAACCTTTTTCCAAACCACGAAAACACCTAAAATAATATTTGAAAACAATACTTGGCCACATTTGGTGAAAGCTGTGCTTGGTAAAGCAGTAAAAAGAACGAGAAAGCTCCGTTTACCTTTTCCACGAATCCAAAGCGCGCACGTACAAACAGAACTGCCTTGACAATCGAGTCGTCTATTAATCCAAAGCTATCAGAACTGTCTCATCGTACAGCACAACTTCGCGCAACTTCGCGCTTCGGAAAGTCGGACTTACTTACACAGGTGACAACATAGTGGTTACTAGTAACCTAGTAACCACAAAAAGCAATAAAGTCAGTAAAAATCGACATTAATATGACACGCATTCCCTAGTCCATAATCCACAGAAGTCCAGTCCCAAAGTCCAGATGTTTTATTAAATCTGATGGGCTGAAGTAACGACGCTGTTTTGCCGTGTGTTTCTATTGTTCTTTCTTGAAAAAAGTCTTGAAATTACTCACCACAGGCAGCGAGGACTGCTCCGATACAGCAATGCAAAGAATCGGCAGTAAAACGGGAAATAAATTGCGAATGCGAGAGATCGATGTTTGACATTTTTGCCTAGGAAGAACTCTGATTAAAAATAGCTCTTAGTTTTTTCAGAATCGCGACAAATTCGGCCTCAAGTTGTATGCTGTGTATAAAAGCAACGTTCACCTCTGTGGGAGAAATACAGGACTGACTTACACACCAATAAGACCAAATGACGGAAAATGTTTGTCATGCGCATGCGTATCAAACATTTGTCTTATACTTCAATGTACCATAAGAAAAGAAGCAATTTATATTTTAATAATTTAAACAAGACAAGAAGACGTCCGACATGGAGAATTCAGTCATCGTACCTGCAAACCACGTTACTATTAAATGTTTTATAAATGAAGGCTGTACCACAATGAAGCCAGTCATTCTTGTGAAAATAATATATACCTGACGTGAACATTACTGATATGAGTAGGGTTGTAGGAGACGCTGTCGTGACACTTTAGTAACGATGTTTTGCCGGAAGTGAGAGTTGCCGGAAGTCACTAAACCGGAAGTATAAAAAGCAAAGCTGTGAACCGGAAATACACAATTTAAAATATGCGTGAATAAATTTGCATGCAAAATCGTGACACAAAAAAAAATAATAAAAAGAAAAACGAAGCCCATTTTATAACTCATGCCGCTACGCGCATGAGTAAAAAGTAGGGTTGAGCAACTTTTATATATAGGGGTATCGAATGGTCCCTTAAAATTTTCAAGTGCTCGCAAAATGTGGCCTTTGCTCAATTTGCTCGCAAAATTTAGACCAGTGCTCGCCTGCTTGTGCTCGCAAAATTTTTGCAACTGCTCGCATTCTCGTTAAAATTTGCCGATTGCTCGAAATTTCATAAATCGTCATTTGTAGGTTTCTTGGCGCAGAAATAAATGTTCTGTCAAATGCCATCAAATATACTATTCAATAGGAAGACTTACAGAAAGCAGTAGATCACAGGGCGTCCAGAGATCAAAAGGATGAATGATGATGATGAATTCATATTGATTTTTAGAGAAATGATCATGTTTCTCAATAAATATGATCATTTGTCTAAAAGAAATAAATATGGATTCAGAGCTGGACACTCTACTCAGCAAGTAGCCATAGAGCTTGTTGATAAAATATCACAGGCAATAGAAAGAAATTAATATACTATCCATATGCATTATACAAGGTCTGTTAACAATGTACACATAAAGTTTGAAAGAACAAATTATGGAAGATTCTCAGTTAAATGTAGAAGGTGACTCGACCCAGTTTTTTTTGGGGGACTATCATCCCACTTTGAAGCTCTCTGGTATCCCCACCTTTACTTTTATCGTAAGTCTAACACATAGAATGGATAACATATAGATCAATCTACAATATAATATAAAATATTTGGCAATCGGAGTAAATGTCACGTGGTTATAATGCCACGCCCCTTTGAGGTCTGAGTCGAAAATCTGCTGTTACTGGCATTTTTTCGTGGAAATCTCTCGGCTACACATAGTGCGCATTAGTGCCTTGCGCTGAGCAGAGTTTCACCAACATCGCAAAGACCCAATTCGAGAAATTCAGTGGTTTCCAAATTTAGGTCATAATTTAATCCAAAATGATAAGCAAACTTTACACGATTATATCTAATAAACTATGAGACTTATCCCTTTATTTTGGGGATCGTTATAACAGATGAGTCCTTGCAAGTCAGCAAAAAGCTTTAGGGCCTTGTAAATGCGCGCGATTTCGAGCAAAGGAAACATATAGAAATTATAGTTTTAGCTATTTGTTGACGTTTGTCAGCGTTTAAGAGTCCTTCTCGCGAAAAAAGCATTTTCTTAAAAATTCGTAGTTTCTTTTTCCTTCAAATTTTTCAGGGCCACAATTGATTAACTAACTGCCCGGATTCTGAATTTCATGGTCATTGAAAAACTGTGACATTATCTTCTATAAGTCCAAACTTGAGTAAACATTGAAGATTTTTAGCGTTTTGGCTGAGTTTGTGCTCTGGGAGTTGTCTATTGTTTCTAGTCTGTCATTATACAGCATTCTTGTTCAGCACGGGTGCAATGACCACGCTTGGCTGACTTCCTAATGCTCACCGAGATATGGTAATTAGTATGAAAAAAAAGAAGGGATTCCCGTCACTAACGTCTGCAGCCAGGAGTGTACATCATGCCGAGAATTGATTAAAAATCATGAGTTAAACCACTATGTATCACGCAATCGCCTGTCTCAGGCCGTACCAAAATTACCATATCTCGGTGAGCATTCAGAAGTCAGCCAAGCGTAGTCATTGCACGCGTGCTGAACAAGAATGCTGTATAATGACAGACTAGAAACAATAGACAACTCCCAGAGCACAAACTCAGCCAAAACGCTAAAAACCTTCAATGTTTACTCAAGTTTGGGCTTATGCAATTGCTCGCATTCTCGTTAAAATTTGCCGATTGCTCGAAATTTCATAAATCGTCATTTGTAGGTTTCTTGGCGCAGAAATAAATGTTCTGTCAAATGCCATCAAATATACTATTCAATAGGAAGACTTACAGAAAGCAGTAGATCACAGGGCGTCCAGAGATCGAAAGGATGAATGATGATGATGAATTCATATTGATTTTTAGAGAAATGATCATGTTTCTCAATAAATATGATCATTTGTCTAAAAGAAATAAATATGGATTCAGAGCTGGACACTCTACATAGCAAGTAGCCATAGAGCTTGTTGATAAAATATCACAGGCAATAGAAAGAAATTAATATACTATCCATATGCATTATACAAGGTCTGTTAACAATGTACACATAAAGTTTGAAAGAACAAATTATGGAAGATTCTCAGTTAAATGTAGGTGACTCGACCCAGTTTTTTTTTGGGGGGTATCATCCCACTTTGAAGCTCTCTGGTATCCCCACCTTTACTTTTATCGTAAGTCTAACACATAGAATGGATAACATATAGATCAATCTACAATATAATATAAATATTTGGCAATCGGAGTAAATGTCACGTGGTTATAATGCCACGCCCCTTTGAGGTCTGAGTCGAAAATCTGCTGTTACTGGCATTTTTTCGTGGAAATCTCTCGGCTACACATAGTGCGCATTAGTGCCTTGCGCTGAGCAGAGTTTCACCAACATCGCAAAGACCCAATTCGAGAAATTCAGTGGTTTCCAAATTTAGGTCATAATTTAATCCAAAATGATAAGCAAACTTTACACGATTATATCTAATAAACTATGAGACTTATCCCTTTATTTTGGGGATCGTTATAACAGATGAGTCCTTGCAAGTCAGCAAAAAGCTTTAGGGCCTTGTAAATGCGCGCGATTTCGAGCAAAGGAAACATATAGAAATTATAGTTTTAGCTATTTGTTGACGTTTGTCAGCGTTTAAGAGTCCTTCTCGCGAAAAAAGCATTTTCTTAAAAATTCGTAGTTTCTTTTTCCTTCAAATTTTTCAGGGCCACAATTGATTAACTAACTGCCCGGATTCTGAATTTCATGGTCATTGAAAAACTGTGACATTATCTTCTATAAGTCCAAACTTGAGTAAACATTGAAGATTTTTAGCGTTTTGGCTGAGTTTGTGCTCTGGGAGTTGTCTATTGTTTCTAGTCTGTCATTATACAGCATTCTTGTTCAGCACGGGTGCAATGACCACGCTTGGCTGACTTCCTAATGCTCACCGAGATATGGTAATTAGTATGAAAAAAAAGAAGGGATTCCCGTCACGTAACGTCTGCAGCCAGGAGTGTACATCATGCCGAGAATTGATTAAAAATCATGAGTTAAACCTCTATGTATCACGCGATCGCCTGTCTCAGGCCGTACCAAAATTACCATATCTCGGTGAGCATTCGGAAGTCAGCCAAGCGTAGTCATTGCACGCGTGCTGAACAAGAATGCTGTATAATGACAGACTAGAAACAATAGACAACTCCCAGAGCACAAACTCAGCCAAAACGCTAAAAACCTTCAATGTTTACTCAAGTTTGGGCTTATGCAATTGCTCGCATTCTCGTTAAAATTTGCCGATTGCTCGAAATTTCATAAATCGTCATTTGTAGGTTTCTTGGCACAGAAATAAATGTTCTGTCAAATGCCATCAAATATACTATTCAATAGGAAGACTTACAGAAAGCAGTAGATCACAGGGCGTCCAGAGATCGAAAGGATGAATGATGATGATGAATTCATATTGATTTTTAGAGAAATGATCATGTTTCTCAATAAATATGATCATTTGTCTAAAAGAAATAAATATGGATTCAGAGCTGGACACTCTACTCAGCAAGTAGCCATAGAGCTTGTTGATAAAATATCACAGGCAATAGAAAGAATTAATATACTATCCATATGCATTATACAAGGTCTGTTAACAATGTACACATAAAGTTTGAAAGAACAAATTATGGAAGATTCTCAGTTAAATGTAGGTGACTCGACCCAGTTTTTTTGGGGGGGGTATCATCCCACTTATCGTATCTTATCTTATCGTATCTCGTATATCGTGACTTCCGAATGCTCACCGAGATATGGTAATTAGTATGAAAAAATAGAAGGGATTCCCGTCACGTAACGTCTGCAGCCAGGAGTGTACATCATGCCGAGAATTGATTAAAAATCATGGTTAAACCTCTATGTATCACGCGATCGCCTGTCTCAGGCCGTACCAAAATTACCATATCTCGGTGAGCATTCGGAAGTTAGCCAAGCGTGGTCATTGCACGCGTGCTGAACAAGAATGCTGTATAATGACAGACTAGAAACAATAGACAACTCACACAGCACAAACTCAGCCAAAACGCTAAAAATCTTCAATGTTTACTCAAGTTTGGACTTATAGAAGATAATGTCACAGTTTTTCAATGACCATGAAATTCAGAATCCGGGCAGTTAGTTAATCAATTGTGGCCCTGAAAAATTTGAAGGAAAAAGAAACTACGAATTTTTAAGAAAATGCTTTTTTCGCGAGAAGGACTCTTAAACGCTGACAAACGTCAACAAATAGCTAAAACTATAATTTCTATATGTTTCCTTTGCTCGAAATCGCACGCATTTACAAGGCCCTAAAGCTTTTTGCTGACTTGCAAGGACTCATCTGTTATAACGATCCCCAAAATAAAGGGATAAGTCTCATAGTTTATTAGATATAATCGTGTAAAGTTTGCTTATCATTTTCGCTTAAATTATGACCTAAATTTGGAAACCACTGAATTTCTCGAATTGGGTCTTTGCGATGTTGGTGAAATTCTGCTCAGCGCAAGGCACTAATGCGCACTATGTGTGGCCGAGAGATTTCCACGAAAAAATGCCGGTAACAGCAGATTTTCGACTCAGACCTCAAAGGGGCGTGGCATTATAACCACGTGACATTTACTCCGATCGCCAAATATTTTATATTATATTGTAGATTGATCTATATGTTATCCATTCTATGTGTTAGACTTACGATAAAAGTAAAGGTGGGGATACCAGAGAGCTTCAAAGTAGGATGGTACCCCCCCCCCCCCCCAAAAAAAAAAAAAAAAAAACTGGGTCGAGTCACCTTAAGTCTGTACAGTTATTCAAAGGAAAATTAAAACATTTTGTACAGCAACAATAGACTGACTCTGCATAGAGGAACGAAAATAACAGATCTGTAATTGCTACTTATTTTAAGTTTAACAAAAATAATAATAAAAAACAAGAATTGTAAGGCCACCATATATTATAAATGTTTCTATTTAGTTTATGATAATAAATATAATAATTAAGGGAATCTCCCTAGAAAAGCTCAACCGAGCTTGCAGAGATCTCCTGCTACTAGATTGTGTAATAGATTTAACACACTGTATAAACAAGTATGTGGCAAATAAAAGATTGATTGATTGATATAAATTCTAATTTGAATAACGTGGGAGAGGCCCGGGGGAGAGGAGGGAAATTAAAGTACAAAGAAAACAAGAGCAAACCTAACGTAAATGCTTCCGGCCCGGAAGTGGTATACTCTGTCACGCAACTATATTTTTTTAGCTGTCAGCTCAACAGGCTGCTATTTAACGTCAATATTACAATGATAAAAAACATTAACACTTCGACCAACGTGCCAAACGATCGGCTGAGCATTTTCTTGTCATTTATAGTTTTGAACTTCAAAGCTTCAGACTTAAAGTTTTAACCGCCGGCGTTCGTTGTCAACAAATCGTGCGCTCTTCTGAATTAATTAGCTACATTCCACAAGACAACAAACAGATGATTTTGTGATAACGACTTTCCGCTTGCCTAAATAATCGATCGATCGCTTCTGCTTTTCAATTCCAAACTGTTAAGAAGTAAAACCTACTTAGGTTAAGCGCTTGACACTGGTCTGTATTTAAAAACGGGTGAAAAAATCGTCACTTCAAAACGGGTAAATTACTTACACTGTAATTTGTACACGAGAAATCGCTTCACAGTATATAAATCTCACAGCGGGCTTGAGTTCAACGCTCATAAAAATGTTTCAGCAGCATCAAGGTAAGCATTTCTATGTTTTAAATTTGAAATATTTGAACTTTAAATGGGAAATAATTAAACCTTTATAGCGCAAGATATTTACATAACGCTGATAAGATCGATTCTCCATGCTCAGTTGAATTAACGAATTTTAAGCAACTTTGAAATTCGAAAGCATCGCGCTGGATCATTTCCCCCAAAATTCCTTCTGGGATCTAAAAGAACACCCCTTCATCTTTCAAATATCAAATTTTTGACCAATTATTTCGCTTTGCTCATGTTTAAATTCAGCGATGAGTTTGACCTATTTTTAAACGAGTTAAAAGTGTGTCAAGTATAATTAATTATATTTTGTAAATTAAAGATTTGACAGGTATTGTCCCTTAAGAGTGCTTTATTTTTTCACGCGAAGCTTCCAAACTTGGCATAAATTTTGAGTCCCTAAAGTGGGATTTGGCGGTATTCAGTTATTATCAATTTTCTCTGAAACAAATCGATATTTAGCCAAACTGACTATGCACAGCAGTGATTTGTTTCACAGAAGGGCCTACCTAAGTTGAGAATATAAGCGAAATCCATTTTTCGCCAGTTGCCGGCAAATGTTTGACCGTTGGTAACATTGGCTCTTAAAATGTTTAATTGTATGTTATTTTGCAACTCTAGCAAACAATTTTGCAATTTCCGCAATTTTCCGATACAACCCATAATATTTACCTTGGCTGCGTTTTTTTGGGAGAATCCGATCTCGGATCATATGGAATTTTCATGACCAAAAAAACGAAAAATCCTAAAACGGATCATTTAACGTAAAAAAACCGTTGGTATGCAAATGAACCTATTTTGACTCGCTTGTGTTTATCAGCCTGCTCGACAAATAGTTTTCAAAATATAAGCAATAAAATCTTACCTGAATTGCCCATGATATGAAATCGCGGAAGAAACAAAACAGCGAACGGAACGAGTAAATTTGCACGAAAGACTGCTTGTCAGATGTACTTTTTTCGAATCCATTCCCAAAAAAAAACGCTCAGATCACGAATCTAAAAATCCGGATTTGGATTTGATTCGAAGAATCCACCCTGAGTGTGGATTTTATGGATTCATGATCCGTTTTTGGATTTGCCCAAAAAAACGCAAAATCCGTTTTTGGATTCAGAAATCCGGATTTGGATTTTCCCAAAAAAACGCACCCAAGGATCTTGTAGAGCACATTGCGGGCTATCTATTAGATGTAAAATATTTCCGAAATGTTGCAACATCGCAAAAACCCAAGGGGGTTGTTGCAACCCCCGCCCCTTGTACCATGGTGGGGGTATAAGTTTGCGTGTATGTCCGAGGGTTAAGGTCACTGAAAGAATGATGCTTATACAGTGGAACCCTGATATAACTAAGTGCTGAGGGAATGGGAAAATGTGTTTGTTATACCGGGATTCTCTTCCATACATTTTACTACAACTGGGCTGAAGAATATAATGTTTGTTATAACGGGTCTTCGTAATAAAAAGGTTTTTTATATCGGGGTTTCATTGTCACCAAAGGTTATTAACCCAGGTAAACCAAGTCACCTAAATTCACCCGTTACTTTAAGTCACCTAAGGTCACTCAAGGATACCCAAAGTCGCCTAAGTCATCAAAGTTCATCCTAGGTAACCTAGGAAACCCAGGTAACCAAGTCACCTAAAGTCATTTAAGTCACTCAAGGTCACCTAAGTCACTCAAGGTCACCCAAAATAACCAAAGGTCATCCTGGTCATCTTAGGTAACCAAGGTAAACCAAATCACCCAGTCACCCAAGGTCACCCAAGGTCACCCAAGTCACCCAAAGCTCGTCCTTGGTAACCCAGGTAAACGAACTCAGCCAAAGTCTCCTAAGTCTTCTACGTCACCTAGGCCACACAAGGCCACACAAGGCCACACAAGGCAACACAAGGTAACACAAGGCAACACAAGGCAACACAAGGTAACACAAGGCAACACAAGGTAACACAAGGCAACACAAGGTAACACAAGGCAACACAAGGCAACACAAGGTAACACAAGGTAACACAAGGTAACACAAGGTCACCCAATGTAACTCAGGTAAACCAAGTCACCCAAAGTCACTCAAGATCACCCAAAGCTACCCAACAACATCCAAGGTCACCCAGTGCATCAAAGTCACATTTAGGCCAACTCAACCAAGGTTACCCATGTCATCCAAGGTCGTCCAAAATCACCAAGTCACGCAAGGTCATCTAAGGTACTCTGAAAAATGCTAAAGGTTATACAAAGGCTTGTGAATCTGCAACATTTCCATATTTATTACCAACACATCCAAAGTAAGTGTTATTAATCAAAATAATACTTAGAACACAATCCAATTTTAAGTATTGATCCTAAAAGCTCCCAATTCAAGCTGTTGTGAAACGTGAAAAAAAAAACCTGGCTGTCCTGTGTACAGGTTTGCCTTTATGAAATCACTTACAATAAAGACATTAAGAACACAGCAGTACGCTACCTCGTTAAAAACTCTCATAAGTCTCATGAATGAAGCAATGTCTTGTTCTTCACCAGTAATGGCCTCTATTCCAGGTTCAATTCGCTTCAAGAATGAGTCAAGATCATTTAAAGTTGATGACACCTAAAAGCAGAACAAAACAATTGAAACCCAGTTAAAAATTAAAAACAATAACACCAGATAATGTCCACGGATCTCCATCCTTTAAAACATAAGCCCTCAAATCAACATGTAAGACGCAAAACGTCCTTAGAAAATACGGCCCCTAAGCCCTGGTTGTAAAAAGATCAGTAACCTTTATGCAGTGATTAAATCACATAATTTTATCTAGCATAAAAACTTTATCAAAACTGACGCATTTTATCCAGCGGATAGTGGTTTAACCACTGGATAACTTTGTGCTGCAATGTGCCCCCCAGGCTCAGGATTTCAAAAAGAGCCCAGGCAAAATACGGTTAAACTGTTTTGATGTGTCAACATCTTCTGCCTACTAGTTCCATTGGAATGAATTGCACCGAGAAGAATGCTTAACATTTTAAACAGTCATTTCATTGTCTATGAGCTACATTCTAACAAAAAGTAAATAGAGTTACAATACCTGGTCTGAGAGATACTTTGTATAGACAAACATCCACTTGCTAGCATACGTGCCAAGCACTTGTTTGATGGGTCGCATGTTGACCCTCATCCAACCAACATCACAACAGTCTTGTAGATTGTAAATCTCATCTCTTGCCGTCTAAAATAATCCAAAAAATGAACAATAGGTTACCTATTTTCAAATACTAATCCTAAAACATTTTCTATCAAAATTCCAGCCGGGCTTATTTTGGGTCAGTGTGCCATATTTCCCACACTTGGCTTTAATTCTTGTCTTTAAACCCATGCCCCAACAAAAACTCCGGCTCATGGATTTTAAAAACAGTATATGAAAGATTAAACTTATGAACAATCTGGTTTCCTCTGGCTGCTGCTACTATACATGGAATCACTGCTAAAGGTTTAACAAAGGATATCAAAGTAAAATCCACACACACCTGGTAAATCTCGATTTCCTTGTCAAAGTCGTCAAGTGATGGTCCTTTCTCGTCTCTAACTTCTTTAGATGCTGTCATTTTCTTGGGATTCAGAAAAGTTTTTTCTGACAAACCCATCGCACCACTAGTGCTTAGAGTCGATGCAGCAGCTGAACTACGGTTGGACCTTAATGTGGATACATTGAATGTGTTTAGTCTTGCAATTTCACATGATTTGGATCTTTCTGCAGGAAACAGAGCACATCCTATTTCTATTGTTCATGTTGTATTGTATTTTAGTCTTGTTTTGGAGCTTTATTGATTTGTCTTTGGCTTTGTTTTACGACATTTGTGCTCTGATACTCACAGAAAGAAGTAATGATTTTGACACAGCGAGTCTTGCAATTTAGGTAATTCTCTCAAGCCATTTAGTGCATTTTTTGTCAACAATCTATCACGTTAGTTCAGGCCACTGTGTCACAGATTCCGTCACGCTAGCAAGTTCATGCAATGTTAGATGATTCTCTTACACGAAAACTGGTTAAAACAGAAACTGTAACAACAAAACTCATTTGTTATTTTACCAAACTAAACATAGTTTACAGATCGCCAGACACTGTAATTGCAAATTGGAAGTCATTAAGTGAAAATCGTTTGATTATAAATCTTTACAATTAAGTAATTTACAATCCTAAATCTGTTGGTAAAAATATCTTACCTCGGATCTCTTTCTTTCTCTTTTCTGGATTTTTCTGACATCATGGATGCTCTTGATCTCAGTTGTTCAGATCGATTCATCTTTCTTGGATGAGCAACAATGTTTCCTGCCAGGAATTCCTCAAACGTTCGCTGGACATCTTGTATCCACAAAAATGCATACTCACGGAATGTTGCCAGAAAACTCTGAAATAAACACAATTACATTAACCCTTTGACTTCTGGAGTTTTACCAAAAAACCAAATGTGTCTGCCTTAAAAATAGTTAAGTTACAGATGAACAAGTAAAATCCCGCTAGAGCCAGCCAATAATTAATGTCCGTCTTAGAAAGGTGTCCGCTTTAGAGAAAGTTTAGCTCGGACGAATAAGTGAAATTCCGTTACAGCCAACTAATAATCGATGTCCATCTTAGAGAGGTGTCCGCCTTATTTCATTTCATTTTCATTTATTTGTTTACTCCAAACCTTTACAGATGTTAATAATTAAATTTGAATCACGTTATATTAGGAAGGAGAGGAGAGGGGCACGTCTAGATAAACTAATATTGTGCCCCCTAAAGTTATATAAGTATAAACAAAAAACTTGTAATTTTTTAGTAAAAAGTAAAGGAAAACTTATAAAATAGCTTGGTAAATGTCAAAAGAGATGTTTCATTAGTATTGAGCAAGGTACCAGCGTAAAAGTGCTTTTCTAAACATCTTTCTAGATGGTTTGTCTCTGATTAATTGCGGAATACTATTCCAAAAAAATCTTCCAATAACGCTCGGGCAGAATCTCCTGAGATTAGTTCGAAAATAGGGTATGACTACTTGATTAGATGATGCACTGCGGATATTGTAGTTATGTAGCTCAGATACTAATGAAACAGGTAGTGGTACAGGTATTGAGAGTTTACTGTACACAATTCAGTAAATATCCTACATCATCATCGTCCTTTTCACCCAGTGGCGCACAGGGCAGAGTATATCTTACATTTATCATATGACCCGTACGGCCCTGTGAACCTTTTCTTTGCAAAACCATTGATGAAAGTCCCGTATGAGAGCCGTACGCATTTGCGCGAGCGGGGCCGGAAAAAGCCATACGGCCCTACTACAAAAGCGGACGGCCTCGCGGGTTAAAATTTCAAGTACTGTAATTTCATCTCCAAATTGGTCATATGATAAAATACTTATTGACTAAGTTAGGTCGGGCCGGATGGGAAAATATTTGGCTCGGTCCGTACGCCATGACCTCGAGCCAAATATTTTCCCATCCGGCCATCCCACTTAGTCAATAAGTACATAGTATGACTATTAATACTGCTGAGTGCTGAGAATGTAGTTATTCTTACAGCTGGATACCAATAAACTTACTTTACATTCAGAGGCATTTTGCTCCACCACATCTTGTGTTTGTTTGACCAGTATCTGAATCTCATTGTCTTGGGCAATGACGTCTTTATAACTCTAGAAGGTTGAAACGTTGAGCCGGTCAAAGTACTGCAAAATCTCAATAACTAAAAATCCTGGAACTTTAACCACATATAGTTTCCCCTGCTTCCCTTTGCTACAGGATTTACAGTCAAACCGGATGTTCTTTTGCGGGCAACTTTGCAAATTTCCGCCGCAACATTGGTATTTTGATTGACAGTTTGCTTCGAGCAAGTTGGAAGTTGTGCGAGCAAGTTGCAATTTTCGCGAGCAAGTTCCTATTTCAAACTTGCTGTCAGTTGCCGGATTTCTGAATTGAAAGTACTTGGTATGGTTACCTTGCAGTATTTCACAAACTCTACGATGTCAGGAGTAGAAACTGTTCGTTCCTTCCAGCCAGGTTTACCGGGAAAATACATCTCGTGTTGTAAAATCTGTTTACGATATTGGATACAGTTTGCCTTGATAATCCAATAATGCTTGCGATTTGTTCTTGTTTTACACCAGACGACCATTATTATTTCTCTTTTCACAACCGAGGTGGTATTATTGCGATGTACGTGAGCCATAACTGAAGAAGGACGTGTTTTCACAATATTCGCAATTTGCAACTGACAACAAGTTTGAAATAGGAACTTGCTCGCGAAACTTCCAACTTGCTCGAAGCAAACTGTCAATCAAAATACCAATGTTGCGGCAGAAGTTTGCAAAGTTGCCCGCAAAAGAACATCGGTTTGACTGTAAAGGGACAGTGTCTTGGCTGTTATGTTGTGTTTTCGTGATTATGACCTAGCGCTTGCTTTGAGCTTGCTTTATTATCTTGAATTATAACATAGCTAGCAGAGCCACGCAATCAAATTCAGTATACGTAAGCGTGCTCAAAATCCCGATAGTGCACGCTGATAGCGTGAACAAATCACTTCGCCAGAATTCGCGTCGGATTTGATGCACAATTCCACCGGCTATGTTATAAAACAATTGGTTCATGCTTTTAGCTGTGCACTATCGAGTTATGGAGCACGTGGGAAGTTTGGAGAGCTCGAAAGAAGCGTAGCCGAGGGCAACTCTAGCTTCTCAAGAAGCAACTCAAGAAGCTAGAGTTGCCCTCGGCTATCGCCTCGGGCAACTCTTACGCTTCTTGAGTGCTCTCCAAACTTCCCACGTGCTCCATAACTCGATAGTGCACAGCTAAAAGCATGAACCAATTGTTAAATAGAAAGAAAAAATCGCCAAAAGTGATGAAAGCAAAAGAATATTCACCTAAGAGACAAAATAACTGCTAAAAAAGGCAAAAAATTTTCAAGAATGACAATTTGGATTTCTTGACCGCTGCCTCAAGAAATCAAATTTGAACTTTAATCCACTTCCATCCTTGCAATCCTGCATTTTATCTCCAAACTACTGCTTCTGTTTTGCTCTATAGAATCTTTTTATTCAATTTAGTTGTATATTTGGTAGCATTTGGCAATATAACATGGAGAACTGTAATCCACTTCCATCCTTACAATCCTGCATTTTATCTCCAAACTACTGCTTCTGTTTTGCTCTATAGAGTGTTTTCACTCACTGATGGTCTGCAGCTATGCTAATTTATTTGAACAAAACAAAGTTTTTGCATTAGAAAAGAGTTCAATCCCCACAGGATTAGCTTGGGACACCAATATGGCTGCGCTGTTTTATTGTTTTGGGACACCAACATGGCCGCCGTGACGTCATGTAAAACACTCCAAAGAATCTTTTTATTCAACTTAGGCCCACACTAATGCGTTTTTGAAAACCTCCGTTTTGGGTTCCCCGAAAACGGATAAAAAGATTTGCGTCCACACTAGAAGCTGAAAAATGATGATCCAAAGATGCGTTTTCATCACCAGACTCTGCTCGGACATTTTTCTGTTCAATACGCATGCTCCAATAGCGTCAGCAATACTATGCGTTACTAGTTGTGACGTAAGCGTTTTTGAAAAGCTCCCCCTTACAGAAAATGAGTATACTTTTTGTATACCCTATTTTCTACAAAAAGTATACTCCTTGAGTATAGTTTTTGTATAGTTTTTGTCCTTCTCAACATTTTCATGGAGTATACTTTTTGTATAGTAAAAGTATACTCTAAGTAGGCACAATTTCGCCCAAGTATACAAAGAGTATACAACATAAAGTATACAAAAAGTATACAATACCTGAAATCTTTTGCTACAATAAATTGTATACTTTTTGTATACAAATGAGAAAATATACATTTAGTACAAAAGAAGTATACTTTTTGTATATATTTTTGGTAGTGACCTTGTTTGCATAAGCAGCCATATTCAATCGGTGGTTGTGGGATCCATGGAATTATCAAAGCATGCTATTGTTAATCTTGACATCCCATTAATTTGGAATCCCACAATATATAGCAACATCAATACAAAAAATGCTACACATTGAGCTACTTTCACAATACATTTATTAGTATTTTCTATTCTACATTATATATAAAATTTTGGTCACATCAACAGAAAATTTGCTTTGAATTTATACACTCTAAAATTGTCATGAAGAAAACAAACTGTCAAAAGTAGTCCTATTATTCAATAGATACTTGCAAAAATAATCATAGCTTTTACTAAATTGTTTGTTCAATCCACACTTAGCTGAACTGGACATTTGAGTGGAGGTTTGATAACTTCAGAGTGCCCATGCATGCAAGCTGTTTGAAAGCATTCATTGCCATCCATGTGGTTTAGCTATAACAAAACAAAACATTTGGTTTAATTTGTATTCTCTCCCCTTTAATCCAGCACATACACGTATAAAGTTTCTAAATTAAGATCATACATGTTCATGTATTATGAAAACAGGAGACAAATCTCAATGTAGCTAAGGTACATGTACATGGGATATATACCTCGAGTAGAAATATGTAAGCTTGTGGAGATCTTTCAAATTGTTAAGATTTAAATGTTGCAGTTACATGTAGTTTTGGTCTATTTTGGTGAAACTGTTATTTGTGTTAAATATAAAATTGGGAAGGACTGTGTGTCAAACAACTAAAGCTTAAGACTAATTTTGAAATGCATCGATGTTCATTTCAAACCCTTTCAAACAGTCAAGAGATCTAAGCAGTCTAAGCCAATAAAGCTTGATTGTGTTATGTAAGCTGCATGACAGTGTTTATAGCTTCAGCAAAGATTCATTCTTTTACTTACCTAGCTTTAGAAAGAAGATTGTCCATATTTTTGCGGCTGAGGTTCACTTTCCTTCCAGCATTTGAAAAAAACGAACTCACTGAGAGCTACTGTACCCGTACAGTGCATGCTCTATAGGCTAAAACTGCTGACTGCTGGCTCACTCTCCCCAGGTTTACTCGACCAAGTCACGTTTCAAAAGCAACATGGTGGATAGCCATGCATTCTCTTTCAAATCTTTCACATCGCGTTAAAAAAGGAACTAGGAATTGCTTAAACAAGTCCAAGGGTAAATTGAAGAGATATTCTTCTTGTAAAGGTTTGGATTAAATGGATTTTTACTGTGGAGTTGAAGTACACTGACTAGTAACAGGATCAGAATGAATCAAAATAATACAGGATTGTTGACTGCATGTTAATTCATTCTTCTGATTATGTCAGTTGAACTTGACAAAAGGTTAACTGTATTTCTGAAATTAGAGGCTATTAGATAAAGAAACTGCTATCCTAATAATTATGGAAACTCAGTGAAACCCTGAATCAGAAGAGTAAGAAACTTGTCAATATTATTTGTCTAGACATATTTTATAGGTGCAGAAACTCGCATTTTGTATATACTTTTTGTATACAACAAATGCCTTAAGGGACAGGGCTGAAAAACGACTACGCACGCGCCAGTGGCACGCGGCAATGAACGTGGGCTCAAGCGCGGGGGGGTTCAAAATGACTGCAATTCAGGCGAAAAAATAGTTTGGGATTTAAACTCAAAAGATAAGGTCAGTTTTAAAAAGATAATAAATTTATCAGTATTTTCGAGTAAAAAATTCTATTTTAAGAAAAATTAGGGTGTGTTGAACGTTTAAAAAAATTGTTCTCGTGTTGAAAAGCGTTATCGAGTCCGCTCGTTCGTGAGAAAATTTTCGCGGCACTCCAAAAAATGTGAAAGCCGCTACGTTTGTTATGCAGATCAAGAGTTATCCTGCAAACTTTAGCTCGAAACTTTCATAACAGTTAGTCCAGTTGAAGAGACACAACGTATGTTTTGTACACCAAACTTTTTTTGCTGTACACCGCTTGAAAATTTTCTGCGAAGTGACGAGTCCGCGGCGCGAAATGCAGCTTGTGCGGGTTGCTTCAACTCTCGTCCCAATTTATCGAATTTTCCGATGGACAAACTTGCTGGTTCCACAAGAAGACTCGAACAGGATAAGATTATAGAGGGAAAATGAGAAGATTCAGTTCGACTTTTTCGAGATATGTTGGCGGAAACACGGATGGTTGGGCCTGTACGCGGCACAGGGAGGAATATTCGAGAAACCAATCGAAACCAACAGCCTTTGCGCCTGTCCACTCAAACCAGCAACACAGCCAAAATATTCCGGAAAGAAGTTTTCCAATGTTTGACCGTATTGGATCCCATGTACCTGCTTATCATTCTGGTGTGAGGTGGTACAAACAATGCTACAAAACAGTAGATGAGCTGTTTTAAAATGTACAAGATTATAATCCTCTTGAAAGGGTGATGTCTACTTTTATATTTTATTGATCATGCTAAAGAAAAACATGTTTGACATAAAGCTCTTTATCTTTTTTTTGCTGAAGCCTGCTGAAACCCGTTTTTGTATTGGCTTTTGTTTGACTAGAGGCAGATTGGTTGATGGACTGAATACAAAACTGGACAATATGTAATATCTTTTTTAAAAAAGGGGGATTCCCCTTTCTCTGGTAACCAAATCAAACAGTACAGCATGTGGTTTTATTAAAATTTTTATTTTTTATTAAATATATTAATACAAAAGTGGTTTTCGTCAGCTGTTTAGTGCTTGTCTTTTACACTGCTTTCCTGGAATAGGTTGCAAGTCCTTCATCCACCTGAATGGGGTAATAAAAATGCATGTCAGCATTTTTGCTAGTCTATATTACTATTTTGCCTTCCACATATTATAAGTTAGATATTTAATAAGACAAACCTTCACATTTTTTAACCCTATGCTCCTGCCTGTACACCCTCCCGAAAGAAACTATTATAACATTTTTTTAATACATTAATATTTTTTTATTTACAACCACTGTCTATCCCTGACTAATACTGCCAGGCTAATGCATACAATAAAACCATTACAATGTCACTGGCTGTTTTTTATTGAACTGAAGTCCCCCCCCCCCCCCCCCATACATTACATCTGCCCCCAATAATTTGGACCATATTTTCTAGGATAATAGCCGTCCCTTGATTAATCACCCTCCTCAGATAATTGCTACTCTTTGTTGGAAATATTTGAAATAATGACCTCCCTCAATTAATCCCCCCCCCCCCCCCCCCCCCATCCCCTTCTTCTTGTTTTTTAATTATAGCTTATCTTAAATTTATACACTTCTAATGAAGTTTTATTTTGTACCTTTTATCTTCATTATTTTCGTGGCATACCTGGAAACTAGCTCTTAAGCTAAGCGTACTGACCACGTTAAATAAAGGATTGATTGATTGATTTGTTTCACCTCCTCCCAGTCAGGTTAAGAATTTTACTTCTTGTGTACGAAACAAGTTTTGATTTAATCATTACAATAACAATCATTACAGAAAAGTCACAAAAGCACAGTTTCAAATAGTTTTTCAAATATAGTGACACACATGTATTTGTCACTCTTTCATTTATTTTTTGGAACTCTCTTACTATTAGCACATTAGCACTTCCAGCTAGCAATATTTGAAATAACCGCCTCAGTCCATTAGTCGCCTCCCCTCGAATAATTGCCTCTTTGTTGAGTGAAAACTAATAATCGCCCCCGGCTATTATTCCAGGAAATATGGTACGAGTGTTAAAGAGCCAAAAAAATAAAACCAATATCATTAGCTGTTTTCTTTCTTCTGTTTTGTCCTCTTCCATCCCCTGTCTAAGTATGACCCGCCCCGCATAATTTTATGCTATTATTATGGTTTCTTCATAAAACTCGAACAAAAATGGACAAAATCGGTGATTACATGATAGATTGTATGGTCATTATTAACTGATTTTTGTTTGCAAAATGTGTCTTGCTTTTGTAAACAATATAATAACATTTTATAAGAGGTTATAAAGTAAACACAGTTTTACTAATAAAATTAATCAGATTTATATCATTACAAAAATAAAATTAAGTAAAAAAACATTTTAATAAATAATTAAATGAAATGTATAAAAATTGATATATTTTTATTTCTTCCGTCCCTTTTGTTAACAAATTCTTTATATGTTTAGACAAAAACTGTATACTTGAAGTATGTTAATGAATTTAGAAAACAGCTTTCTCTAAAAGAAGAAGTTTTGAACGAGAGAAGCAGCGCTTGCTTATGGATCACCACCAGACGTGAGAAGTTCCAAAGTCAGCATTTCACTGGCTGTTTTTTATTGATCTGATGCCTTTTCATTGTGTTTTACTCTGCTTTTTTCTTGTTCGGATTTACAGCAGTTAAATACAGCTTGTGGGTCGTGTAAATTAATAAATTGGGTTAATTTATTAAAGTTTATGTTATTAATCAATAATTACGATTTCAGATCCAATAAAATCTGATATGCGACTGGGAATTTTCTTCGGTACTGCTTGTATTCATTTTCTATCGGAACAGTTGAAGTTTGCAGCATATTAAGCTTAACTTAAGCTTACACAAATGTATATTTATAGCTCTGCTCGTAGAGTTTGAATCTCTGGCGCCATAAACTTGAAACGAACAAGCTAATATTTTCCCAGCAGAGAAAGGTTGTTTGAGTCGATAAGTTAAGACGACGTTAATATAATTTCCTTTGTGTTTTCTGTTCCCTATTTTGATGCTAAAAGGCCACATTAATTATCGAAATTAGGATAAGGAATGAATATATGCTTACATGACATCGGCTCATAAGATTCAAGTTTCGTGGAGCAATGATGCTATGTTTTAAAATTTCTTACCTTTTATCAGATTTCTAACCTCCATGTTTTAACAGGACCACTAAAGTGTGACTGTAGGAACACAAATTAACCGCGTCGGGAAGAAACAACAACTAGAAGGAGACAAAATAACTGCAGAACGACGGTATTGCTCTACGAAGATTCTTTGTTCGGTTGAAACACAAAATCACGCCGATCGAGCCGATCGCGGCGTCAAATACACGCATGCGCAGTCGTTTTTCAGCCCTGCTGCCTTAAGGAACACATGTAGTTTTGGGTGTATACTGTTTGTATACAACAAATACCATAAGGAACACATGTAGTTTTGGGTGTATACCTTTTGTATACAACAAATGTCGTAAGGCTAATGGATAGCTTTTGGTGTATACTTTTTGTATAGTTGGAATTTACATGGTATACAAATAGTATACAACAGTTACAATGCTCAAAGGTTCCATTTGCAACAAGTATACAAAAAGTATACTCAAAACTAAACAGCTGGTTCAAGAGTAGAGTTGGTGTATACTCATGGTATACAAAAAGTATACTTATGACACATTTGATTTGGTAAGGGGGCCGTTTTCATCGATTTCATTCTCCGTTTTTGATCGTTTTAGTGTGGACGATCGGTAAAAACGCATAAAAAAGTATGCGTTTTCAAACGAAAACGCATTAGTGTGGACGGGGTCTAAGTTGTATATTTGGTGGCATTTGGTGATAATAATTCTCATGACCTTTTTGATTGATAATGCATTGATATTACAAGGTGATGCTGATCACTCTTAGGGCTTACAGGGTTAACCCCTCAATAACTTGAACTCTATGACTCGGAATAGTTTTGCATTTTCCCTGACGGTTCCAGTTACTGGGGATCAAACTGTAGTATAGTGTGGTTGGAGTATTAATCTACTATACACTTACAGAAATTATAAAGAAGGGAACAAAAGCTTTCAAGCAGTTCTTTGCTGTGGTACATGCATGTTTCTTATGCTGTAAAAGGTGGTTCTGACTTTTGAGTCTGCCCTAAAAGTGCACGTTTTCTACAGTGCAAAAAAAAAACCTCCCCTGCCCAAACAAGCTACCAATCTCCGTAAATGTTATCTACTGCATAACATGTACTTTTTGCAAAAAGATATACATTGGCGAAACAGGGAGGAGACTGGGCGACCGTTCTCGTGAACATCTCCGAGAAGTTGAAAAAAATGACAAAGACGCATCCAAACTAGTCGCGCAGCATTTCAATCTTACTAACCATTCTAAACAACACATGACAATCTGCAGCCTTTCCCTACACCAGGGTAACACAGAAAGCCGTAAAAACTTAGAACAAAAAATCATCTTTCAAATCGGCACTCTCAAACCCCACGGAATCAACGAACGCTTTTCATTCAACTAATTTACATTTGTTTTTCACGTTACCAAATTTCCACCAATAGCGTAGCTCCACCTACTATATTAAACCACACACTACCCACAATCCCTTGATTCGCTCCGACAAAGGGCTAGCGCTCGAAACGTCAGCTTTCTCAAATCTTTTTACGGTGGCTAATTTACCTTATCGACTCAGTCGATAAAACCAAATTCTTGTGCTTCACCCCCACCGATGCAGCACCACAGTTTCTCTAGAAACTAACCTTATTTACCAATCTTTTACTCTTCTAAAATTACACCCACATGTATAAATGTTTTGTTACCTTCAAATCTTCATCCACAGGCCTAACCGAGTCTCCACGTCCAAGGAAGTCATTTAACCATCCCGCCACACTTTCCTGGACGCTGGACGAGGCGGAATGCTCATCAAGTGATGGATTAAACAGCACTTGAGAACCAGTCAGCTCCAAACGAATCGTCAATATAGGTAGAACTTCAGAATCCTACAAAATAAATAACAACAATAATAATAATAATACATTAAGGGCATAATATAACATAACAAGTCAAATCCTAAAGGAAATAACACTTGCCTGCGACATATTGGAGAAGACAATCTGGTTTAACATGGATTGTAGCGAGGTGTGTGTAGACGTTTTTAATCCTTCAATTACAACTCCACTGACATGCTTGATGTAGCTCTGCCACGCTGGGGAGGCACGGCTAATCTGAGCTGCCTGTGCATCAAGGAAACAACAAAGAAAAGTTTTGATTTACGTTTGAAACTCTTTACAGTTGTTTTCACATAACTTTACCGCGCCGTGTTGCGAAGTTCGTTGGGAAATTGGGTACTAGGTTACTAACTAGCCAATTACGTTGCGAATTTCACAATCAAATTGCGAACTTCGAAACGTACTTCGGAATTTGAGCACGAACGAAGTTCATATAAACTCTGAAGTTTAGATATTGTAAACTACGTATAGTCGGCATATTTTCAAGTCGAAACAATAATTTCTGAGCTCTGGATACTTTTCTGAAAGCCTTGTCTGGAAACTAATTCCTCAACTGGCTTCGTACATGTAAAGCAAACTTTGATGAGCGATGCGAGGCTTTGAATTTCAAAACATCTGTTCGTAAGCATTACAATATCGCTTTAAAATAATCCTCTCTTAACCGACAGTAAATCTTACTAAAAGAGTGGGAAATCATTGTAAATGTACTTTGAAGGAGACAAGCGGCATCTTGACTTAAAAATAAACAACATCGCCTTTATGTACTTGCTGTACGTGCAAGACCAGTGGCACAATTATCCAATTTTTCAGACAAATCTTTCAGAAAAGTATCCAGAGCTCAGACATTGTTTCGACTTGAAAATATGCCATAGTTTACAATATCTGGACTTCAAAGTTTTGAACTTCATTCGCGCCGAAGTTCCGAACTACGTTTCGAAGTTCGCAATTTAATTGTGTAACTCGCAACGTAATTGGCTAGTTCGTTACCTAGTACCCAATTTCCCAACGAACTTCGTAACATGGCGCGGTAAAGTTATGTGAAAACAACTGTAAAATACATGCATGGAAAGGAGGTAACCTGTTACAGAATAAATGGCATCTTAACCAGGCGTTTGTTTCTCAAAAGCCCCGAAAGGTTACCAACAAGGATTCAATATTCGTTGATTTTGAAAGCTAAGCAAAAAATCCAAAGTTGACGAAAATCGCAGCACTGGTTTGCGGGATAAAAATAATCTTCATCGCCACTCAAAAGAAAGTGGATTTTAAAAATGGCTTTCGGGAGTTTTGAGAAACGCACGCCAGCACCTTAAGCAAGAGACTACGACCAGTCTTTCATTTCTCTCAGGTGGCCAGGTGGCTTTCCCTTTTTTCATAATAAAGGCAGGTGACCAGCCTGGTTTGAAAGGCCTGGAGAGAACACTGCATCTGTAAAGTGGACACCTACGTCTGTCACTTTGGACCCCATATTCAGATTTGTCAGTACAGTAGAACCTAAACCAACGGCCACCTCTTTACAACAGCCATGTTTTCTTGTCCTGACTTCTCATTCAATCACTTAAATCCTCTAATTCATAACCTCCCACAACGGCCACCTCTCCACAACGGCCATATCTTCTTGTCCCGACTTCTCATTCATTCACTCAAATCCGCTAATTGATAACCACCCACTAACGGCCACCTGTCCACAACAGCCACGTTTTCTTGTCCCGAATTCTCATTCAATCACTCAAATCCGCTAATTGATAACCTCCACAACGGCCACCTCTCCACAACAGCCACGTTTTCGTGTCCCGAATTCTCATTCACTCACTCAAATCCTTTAATTGATAACCTCCACAACGGCCACCTGTCCACAACAGCCACGTTTTCTTGTCCCGAATTCTCATTCATTCACTCAAATCCTCTAATTGATAACCTCCACAACGGCCACCTGTCCACAACAGCCACGTTTTCGTGTCCCGAATTCTCATTCACTCACTCAAATCCTCTAATTGATAACCTCCCATAACGACCACCTCTCCACAACGGCCATATCTTCTTCAAATCCTCTAATTGATAACAAATGAATGGGGTTAGTTTCTAGAGAAACTGTGGTGCTGCGTCGGTGGGGGAATGAAACACGAGAATTTAGTTTTATCGACTGAGTCGATAAGGTAAATTGACCACCGTAAAAAGATTCAAGTAGCTGACGTTTCGAGCGCTAGCCCTTCGTCGGAGCGAATCAGGGAATTGTGGGTAGTGTGTGGTTTTATATAGTAAGCGGTGGAGCTACGCTATTGGTGGAAATTTGGTGACCTGAAAAACAAATGTAAATTAGTTGAATGAAAAGCGTTCGTTGATTCCGTGGGGTTTGAGAGTGCCGATTTGAAAGATTATTTTTTGTTCTAGGTTTTTACGGCTTTCTGTGTTACCCTGGTGTAGGGAAAGGCCGCAGATTGTCATGTGTTGTTTAGAATGGTTAGTAAGATTAAAATGGCGCGCGACTGGTTTGGATGCGTCTCGGAGATGTTCACGAAAACGGTCGCCCAGTCTCCTCCCTGTTTCGCCAATGTATATCTTTTTGCAAAAAGTACATGTTATGCAGTAGATAACATTTACGGAGGTGCATGTAAAACGATCAGTGATTTAA
This sequence comes from Dendrophyllia cribrosa, assembly GCA_024195265.1. NCBI lineage: Eukaryota > Metazoa > Cnidaria > Anthozoa > Scleractinia > Dendrophylliidae > Dendrophyllia > Dendrophyllia cribrosa. The sequence continues at coordinate 29,088,053 of JAJLRJ010000010.1, forward strand.
ATAGATCGTTTAGGTCCTGTTATTTTGTCAGCGTTGTGAATGAAAGGACAAGTGTTACATCGTGTGCGTGTGCATTTAAAAGTTCCCGGTTCATCGTCAGATTTCAGCGCGCTCGTAACTAGAAAGTTGCCTATGTTTTTGTCACGTTTGAAGCCGCGGCTACACGTGCGATTTTTTGCTTGCACAGGTGATGCGATTTTTTACAAAATTGTCGCGTCGCCAGCGCACGGTAAAAATCGCACGTGTAGCCACTCATGAACATGCGACGCGAGAGCTGAAAAAATCGCAGAAAAAAGTCGCAAGAGTTGAATGTTTTGTGATAAAATCGTGGACATGTCGCTCGTGTAGCCGCCCTGCAACTTTTTTCTTGCACTTGCGACGCGACAAAAGCGTAACTAGCCAATCAGATTTAAGAACTAAAGCGAGGCTCAGGCTTAATTACCAACCCAGCCTCGCGCGGTCTTTGTTGCAACATTTTGTCACCAAAATTTGTCACGCATGTAGCCACCACCGTGCGCTGGCGACGCGACAATTTTTCAAAAAATCGCATCACCTGTGCAAGCAAAAAATCGCACGTGTAGCCGCGGCTTGAATGAAATTAGTGGGGGTTGTGAAAAAATTCTGCCAGTTTCGGGGTCGTTTTGGAGTAATTTGAAATTTTTTAAAATGATGCTTTTGACTGTGTTGTTGTGTGGGTGGAAAGTGAGGGTGAATGGAATTCTCTCGTTCTCTTCCTTCTGTGGCGTTTGTAGTGCTGATTGTCTGTCGATCTGTTGTGCACGTTGTTGGCCCGTGTTAACAACAGAGTCAGGGTACCCACGTTTCTTGAAAAACTGGCACATTTCTTCTGACTTGTTGGAAAAATCAGAGTCATCACTACATAGACGTCGAAGTCTGAGAAATTGAGAATACGGAATGGCGTTTTTAACGTGCGATGGATGTGAGGATGAATGTAACAGATAACTGTGGGAATCTGTAGGTTTGTAGTGCACACTTGTGGATAAACTGTTACCGTTGATTGAAATATTAATGTCAAGAAAAGCGACTGAGGTTTCGGAAATTTCCCAGGTATATTTTAGAGCTGGATGAAAAGTATTGACAGAAGTTATAAATCAATTTATAACAATAATATAAATCAATTTATAACAATAATCAATTTATATCAATTTATAACTTCTGTCAACACTCAAATCCTCTAATTGATAACCTCCCCATAACGGCCACCTCTCCACAACACTCAAATCCTCTAATTGATAACCTCCCCATAACGGCCACCTCTCCACAACACTCAAATCCTCTAATTGATAACCTCCCACAACGGCCACCTCTCCACAACACTCAAATCCTCTAATTGATAACCTCCCCATAACGACCACCTCTCTACAACACTCAAATCTTCTAATTGATAACCTCCCATAACGACCACCTCTCCACAACACTCAAATCCTCTAATTGATAACCTCCCACAACGGCCACCTCTCCACAACACTCAAATCCTCTAATTGATAACCTCCCATAACGGCCACCTCTCCACAACACTCAAAATCCTCTAATTGATAACCTCCCACAACGGCCACCTCTCCACAACACTCAAATCCTCTAATTGATAACCTCCCACAACGGCCACCTCTCCACAACACTCAAATCCTCTAATTGATAACCTCCCATAACGGCCACCTCTCCACAACACTCAAAATCCTCTAATTGATAACCTCCCACAACGGCCACCTTTCCACAACACTCAAATCCTCTAATTGATAACCTCCCCATAACGGCCACCTCTCCACAACACTCAAAATCCTCTAATTGATAACCTCCCACAACGGCCACCTCTCCACAACATTCAAATCCTCTAATTGATAACCCAATAACGGCCACCTCTCTACAACGGCCAGAAAGGTCTGTCCAAAGGTGGCCGTTTTAGAGAGGTTCGACTGTACTTCAAGTCCCTTTACGTGACAGGGTGAGGCACCAGCCTGAAGGAAATACTTACACATTTTAACCAGATATTGAATCTCACGATCCTCACCTCAAACGTAGACTGAAGTAATGCATGAATTCTGTGTCCTCCTATAGTGACTGTGTGTTTGTGAGCCTCATGTATCGTCCTAGAAAATAAAAAAAGTAGGTGACTGCATATTCTGTTGAATTTTATCATATCCTTTATATCTTGCCAAACTCCAACCTCGGATGATTTGGTTATATCTTTGAGTCTTTGGATAAAATCCTTAAACGTGACAATTCAAATAAAAGCTACTGAAAATACTTTGCTGTGGTACTGTTTATTATGCTGTACAAGATGGTTCTAACTTTTGAGTCTGTGGATAAACTCCTATGTATGACCATTCACATAAAAGCTACTGAGCAGTACGGTTCCTGTGGTACTGTTTACTATGCCGTACAAGGTGGTTCCAACTTTTGAGTCTGTGCCGGATAAACTCCTACAGTGTGACCATTCAAATGAAAGCTACTGAGCATTACTTTCCTGTGGCAATGTTTATTATGCTGTGCTAGGTGGTTCTAACGTTTAGTATCATCATAAAATCCTAAAGTGTGACCATTCAAAATAAAGCTATTGAGCAGTGCTTTACTATGGTGCTGTTTACTGGATACTTGTATTCCTCAGCATTCTCTTCTATCACAAACCTGTGCTGCTCTTGCAGCTGCTCCATCAAGAATGACTTGCTTGAGTCTCGTGGGCTGAACACATCTAACTGACCATTCTCTGACCATGATGCTGCAATGTTACAGATCTCTCGGAAGTTACTTTGAACCACACCCAGGTTCTGGTGGAGATCATCACACACCAAGTATGATGCATGCTCCACAAAGTCTGCAGATTCCACCGTTTTCCATGTGTACACATGAAGTCCTTGGCCTAACAACTACAATTGACAAAAATAGAAGAAGCATTAAGTAACATTTTAATCTGAGCTGTCAAATAAAACATATATGATGAAAGACAAAAATAATATGGTCCCCATTATCCCTTTTCCGACCCTATAACTTCTTAGGATTGAAAATGGGAAAAAATGCCTAAGATAGGTCACAGCAGCAATCCAATTTTCATAATGGGCACTTTTGTAATAAGCCTCAGCATCTAAAACACCTTAACGTACACGCAAGCATCTCTAGTACAGACAAGCTGCTTGTTGACAGGATGAAAGTAGTCAAACGTCACGAGCGTGGAGACAAAAAAAAACTGAGTCCCTGATGGGATTGGAACACATGGGGTGTTTCTTGGTGTTGCGGAAGCCATTGTTGGTTAGCTTTTGTGTTGTGGTGTGGGTATTGTTCAGTGTCTTTTGAATCTTTTGTTTTATGTCATTTGGTGATCACACCATCTGTAACACTAAGAAACTACCAACACATGCTTTCCAAAAACACTGCAATTTTTTGTTCAGCAAGTTTTGCAAGGCCGTTGCGTGACATGCTGCATGAACCATTGCAGCATGTAACACCCCTGCAATGGTCAAAACTTTTGCAAGACAAGCTGCTGCAATCATTGCAGAAAGAAGAATTGGGTTCTCCTTTACGCAATGATTGCAGCAACTTTATTGAGCATTGCAGCATGTACAGTGCAACACCCCCTTTGCAGGAAATCTCGCAATGTTACGGTTTAAAACCCCTGTGCGCATGCACGGAAACCTTCCATTGCAAGCTACATACTGAACTGTGTAACACCGCAGTTTGTTCAGCAGCAATAATCTTGCAGCAGGTCTCACCATTGTCAGACTTGCTGCATGAAAAATTGTAGCGTGTAACACCACCTTAATGCAGACAACATGATACACTCGTCCAGTGGCTGTATTTCAGTTGCTATTGACTGTTTTTATCTGCATAAGCAGTTTTGTTTAAAGTGCACATGAAGTGAAATTTCACTACCCTTTTTTCTGATAATCTGAAAATGGGTGTTTTAAAAATTATTTTGATGGGTAAATAAGTCATTTGAAGTGGTGGGAACATATTTTAAAAAGCGATGCAAGTTGGGCATATTAGACAACGACCTGTGTTCTAGTGAAGTTATTAGTGTGTAAATACATGTAACTCATGAGCATGACACTTGTTTGACAGTAGAGTTTTGGCAACTTGTGGAAGGATTCTTTCGATTAAATATATGTTTGAAAGTGATGCGTATTTTAGCCCCAGGAATCGTTCCCTTCTCCGCCAGGTTTTGTTGTGATCGAACAAATGAATGACGTCACAAATCCATTGTTTGTACCTTTTTGGCCACGCTCAAAATGTCACAAATTTCAGGCCCAAGCAGGAGTTTTCAAACCGCTAAAAATAGTGGATCCTCTTCACACAAAAGAGAAAAACGACTGAAAATGAAATAAAGGTGATATAAACAACATAAAACCCTAAAAAAATGGTAGTAAAATTTCACTTCATGTGCACTTTAAGAGCCACACCAGAGATAAGATGTTGCAGAGAATACCATGTGAAACGACTTAGCAAAATTTGGGAAGCCTGGTGATCTTTAATAACTGGTTAATGCTACTGCCATTTTGGTGTACCACTTTAGCACACAAACATGGCAGCCAAATTTGAATTTTTAAGAAATTCTTGAAATACAACTACATTTTCTTTATTATTGTTTCTGTTCAGTTCAAAGATTCAAAAGACCTCCAGTTTGCATCCTCACTTTTGAAAAGTCTACAAACTGAGTGGAAATTTTTTTTAATACTTGTTTTTGTTTCGCATATGGAGATGTTCAGCTCAGCTTCACCACCAAAAAATTTAAAATGCTACATCTCCAAAGCAACGTAATGTATTGACATGAAACTTTGCACAACAGTTACTACTGCTGATATGAAGAACCTGTTAAAAGAGGGGTCCTGAATAATAAGCTGTTCAGATTTTAGGTTATCAGATTTTAGGTGACAACCAAGAATACCTCATCAATCTTAGCAAGTTTCCTCTCAAACAACGGTTGCTCAAACTCCTTCATGTTCATCATCACAAAGTTGTAGCGGGACACAATAGTGTCAAGCCTTGTAGCAGTGGACCTCAACAGAGCATCGTCAGTTGATCTCAGCAGTAAGCGGGCGGGGTCAGGAAGACGCGCCAAGAATGGTTCCCCTCCTAAGTAGTGCACTTCTCTCAGGAGAAGCATTAGTTCAGGGTCAAAGTTCACATGTAATGTGGGTTTGCTGTTTTCACTCTCAGGCTCTGCAATCTAAGAATAAGAAACAACAATAAGAATATTAAAAAAGATTTGTTAGACATTTTTATTGAAATAAAAGAAGTATTTCTTGCTATGGAATTGCCGAATGACCCTTTGCATTTTTCTCTATTACTCAATTTATAAATTTCCCCCCTTCAAGGGGTTGGGAAAATGTGCTGGCAAAGAAAAAAAAGAGTAGAAAATGAAATTTGCAGATGCTCAAATGAGATGGGTTATGCAAAATGTCAGAAAGCCTGTGAAATTTCCATGTGTGCTTGGCACATGATGCTATGCATCCAATCAAAATTTGAGTTTTGAATTAAGAATAACTTTAAATAGTGTATCTGCATGAAGAACACGTTACTGATCATGAAATATAAAGTAATGATATCAAATTTGCAGCAGTTAATTCATTAATTAACTCTTGGGAGAAATTCATGGCCTGTTTTGACAGCTCTACAAACAAACCAAAACTAGAATCTACAAACCAGGAGTGGCTGTTTCAACTTTGTTCTCAGCTCAGGCTCCATTGTGTTTTTCCAGTGACGAATAGTGTCTGTTTCACATCTGTCAATAAATAAATAAATTGATTGATTGATTGATTGATTGATTGATTGATTGATTGATTGATTGATTGATTGATTGATTGATTGATTGATTGATTTTCAAAACGTCTCTTGCAAGCTAAACATCATCTATCATCCGAGACCAGGTCAAGGCTGGAGACAGAAGTGAAGGCCTTGCACTGGTCACAGTCTTTAACCTCTCAGCTCGTTTTGACATAACTTGACTGTAAGCTGGTAGATAGAGCACCCATAGACACTTACATGCAGTATCAACTGGTTGGAGGAAAAATGGCAGTGACAAGCAAAATCCATCATCCACAAATTAAACCTCAATGCTTCTTGTAAATAATCTATAATTTAACTGGCGACATATGTGTAAGGTTTGAGGGAAAAAGTTACAGGAAAATATTGTTAAAGATATACATGTACTGGATCTTACTTTTCAATGTCTTTGATGAGATCAGAGTAAGTATCTCTCAGACGCCATCCGTCATCACCCTTAAGAGATGCTGGAGACACACGGTGAAGCCGTGACATGGGTTCCTGTGGATCATGAGGAAATAAATAGTTAAAATGGCGAAACACAATGACATCTGTAAAAATTCCTCACCCTTTCAATACTGAAAATGCGAACACAAAAAAGACCCCTATTGGTGTCAAGCCCTACATAAATCAAGGGGAAACGTCTCTATAATAACTGTAAGTAATGTGATATGACAAAATGAGTTACATTGAATATGACTATTCAAATAAAAGCTGTTCAGCTGTACTTTCCTGTGGTGCTGATTATAATGTTGTAAAAAGTGGTTATGTGGATAAAATCCTACGCTGACTATTTAAATGAAAGTTCCTGAGCTGTATTTTCCTCTCTAGTTGCTGCTAATCATAACATGCATGTGTTCCCAACTTTTCATAATAAAGGTTTTGCCCATGGTGTAGTACAGTAGTGAGATATTTACCTGAATGTGTAATTTGAATCCACGCAGCCACAGTAACTTGTTTGCAACTGGAGGAAGGTGAGGGTAGGCAGGAGGTGAATCCATGTGAGACTCAAAAAAAGTTCTCATTTCCAGCAACTCTTGGGTGAAACCATGTACCAGAGTGGTAAATGTATCTCGCAAATTTGCCTGAGAAAATTCGCAGATGAGAGGTAAATAAGATGTTAATCATAAGAGATTGACATCATTCTTAGTTTGTGTTCATCGTATTTTGCATGGATTAGCTGCTTATAAAGATATTTATAGTAAGTATTATGTTTTAATACTTCCCTGTACTGGGGGTGTAACGATTCATATTCCTTGCGATTCGATTCGATTTCGATTTCGAATATTTCGATTCGATTATGCAAATGTTTCTTGCAGATAGTTTAAGACTTGTCTGTCGTACCGTCTTTAGCCGGAAAACCATAATATTTCCACACAGCTGATCTAAAAGATACAGGCAGAATCACGATTGCTTGGTCGTTCGTCGCCATGTTTGAGAACGTGACAATGAGCGTGTTGCACATGGTTTGCCTTATTTGGAAATTCTCAAGAGGTTGTAGAAAGGCAGCAATTTTACCAGGCAACACAAAATGGCGCACGAACTGCAAATGCCTTTGCTCGTCAATCAAAAACGCAGATTTTAAAGAGAGATCTGAATTCTGATTTCACAATATAATAACTCATTGAGGGCACCCTGGAAAAGGTATGCAAAAATCGAACCAAAATCGAAACGTGGAAGCAAAGAATCGTGAATCGAACCGAATAGTCATAATCGCGATTAATCGAGAATTTGATTAATCGTTACACCACTACCCTGTACACTGTTTCAGAGAAGATTGAAAAAGGGAGAACCTAACTTGAACGAAGCGAATGAATGAAGAGGTTAGCCTTTTGATTCGCACTAATGGATGGCAAGCACTCAAAACATCAGACATCTCTTGAATCTCTTTACAGTGGCCAATTCATTTTAACAATTTTAGTTGATAAAAACACATTTTGAGCTTGGACAACAAAGCTTAGCACAATCGAGATGTTGTTGTTGTTGGTGTTGTGCAATTGCTGTTGATGTTGTTGTTGTTGTTGTTGTAATATAAAATTGCCCTTGTACTGCATCAAAGACTATGGCACTGTCCATCCCCTCCCCACACCTGAGTACTTGTGAATGAACAAATACTCAATCAAGCAATCTAGATCTGTTGTTGTTGTCGTTGTTATTGTCCTGCATGAGGAACTTAGGCCCCGTTTACACGGGTCCGGACAAATTTTTGCACGGACGAATTTTGTTCCTAGACCATGTGTTTACATGGATCCGTGCAAATTCTGTTACAGATTGCAGGGGTGTTTACACGGAAACTTGCACACTTAGCCGTTCAAAAATTCGTCCAGTTCCGCCGGTCCCGTGTAAACGCAAGATGGAAAGGTGCAAGTTTTTGTCCGTGCAAAAATTTGTCCGGACCCGTGTAAACGGGGCCTAAATGGCACTCTGTCCACCCCATCCCCACCCCTGACTACTTGTGAATGAACAAGAAACCAAGAAACAAAAAGTATTTTATTTTTTTACTGACATGAATGTATTTCAGAGATCAGTGCGCATCTGTATCTTCTTCTCACCTGAACAAGTTCTCGTCCACTGATTCCCTCAAACACTTCTAACAGCCTGAGTTTGGCTCTTGTGTCCCAGCACTGCTTGAAACTTTGCCTCATTACATCAGCCAGGTTGTGTTCTAAATCCTGAAAGAAGACAGTTGCAGGTAAAACAAGGAACAAGCAAAATATAAATATTGTTAAAGAAAATTAAAAATACAGTGTTCTCCCTAAATTTTAGCTCAGCAGGTAAGGCCCGGTTCAGACGCTGAACTTTTCATGAGCCGAACTTAATTCGAATTTGGACCGACCCAAATTAACAAAAGTACGCCTGTTGATTCAGACGCCGAACCTAATTAGCCGAACTTAATTCAGTTTGAAGAGAAACAAATCGAAAGGTCAGCGATTTTCAGGCAAAGATGTCAGAACACGCACCAGTCGTTATAATAATTTATGCATTAGGTTCGGCTCATGAAAAGTTCGGCGTCTGAATCAAAGCCGTTCCAAAGCCGAAATTCCCGGCTAAGCCAGGCGGAAAGAACGGCTGAGCCGTTCCGAATTCAAATAGCCGTTCTTAATTGATTCAGACGCCGAACTTTTCATGTACTTAATTCACGGTATTAGGTTCGGCTCATGAAAAGTTCGGCGTCTGAACCGGGTCTAAGGGAGCATTTCTAACCGGTAAAAACTAAAAGTGTGCACCTGAGGTTCACTTTCCTAGGGGGGTAGAGCTAGATTCTCTGAAACCCCATTTCCTTCATTTAGAGACCTATTTTAGGCAAATTCACGTATGCACACCTTCGAACTTCAAAGGTAAAACAACTTATAACAATTTTATAATTATTAATTCCTTACACAACAACAATTTTTTATTATAGAATAAACACTTAGTTGAATTTCAAAAACCTCCAAGTGATTGCAGGCGGTAAAAAATGTTGCTTCAAGCAGTAAATTAGTATACAGTGTAGGTAATCATACGGTTTCGAGTTCAATTTGAGATTAATTTGCACGAGTGAGTTTTTCAAAAAGCTCAAAATTGCACGAGCCGCTTTGGCGAGTGCAATTTGAGCTTTTTGAAAAACTCACAAGTGCAAATTAATCCCAAATTGAACGAGAAAACCGTATGATTACTTATTAATAATTATACATGAAAAATTTTGCATCCATTTTTGTTTGGAAATTTTTTTTTTTTTTTTTTGCAAAAATTTTTTTTTTGGAAAAATTTTTTTTCTTTTTTTTTGCCAAAAAAAAATTTTTTTTTTAGATTTGTAATTTGCACTGGTGTTACACTTTTTGCACCGGTGTTACACGTTTTGCACTGGTGTTACACTTGAACTGCACTGCTCTTAGCCAATCAGAATCGAGTAATTTTTTCATGTATATTATTATACATGTTACCACCTGATAAGGAGAACACTGTATAGCAGAAACACCCACTTGCATTGGGCAGAAACATAGAAAGGTTAACAGAAACACAACAAATTGGCACCATTAATTAACTTACCCTTATCACAGAACGAAAGGCAAAAAATTCTCTTTCGAATTCCTGTGTTTCATTTGCATTCAGCACATCCTGAAAAGAAATGCAGAGTTAGAAAGTTTACTACAGTATCTGATCACCTCTCAAATGATAGTGTAATGAAAATGCAAACTCTGAAATTTAAGGTTACCGTGTACCTTCAGATCGAAAATTTATTGAATTTTTTTATTTTGGCATCAAAATAAAGTTTACAGAATGAACTTTCATCTAAAAGAAAAATTATCGAAAAATAGTGAAAATTGGCGGAGAAATGACAGTATAACTTTTGTGGGCGGAGTTTGTTTATGAAGTGATACATTTTTTTAAGTGCGATTTTCTCAAAGTTAATTTTTCGCTTGTAGGGGACACTTTAAAGAGCTACAACTCAAAGGGAATTTGTTCGATTGTCCTCATATCTGGAAAGAAGCTAGGCTAACATATAATCAACAAAAACATATCGGCGAATTTCTTATTTCCGAAAACGTTTTCGTCAAGAGCCATTTCCGTGCGATCACTCCAATTTTTTTTCTCCCTTTTTCGAAAATATTTTGTAACTTTTCACCGCAATTGCATATGGGAAATCGCCGACACGTTTTTTAGCGCTTTGTGTCTGGAAACCCGAGAACAAATCAAATTAGCAAAATACAATAATCGCTTTGAGTTATAGCGTTTTAAAGCTGATTCGGACGTTCGAATTTAGACGTAAAAAATTCGACAATTCATTTTATTACCAAATGGTTTCCATATTTAGATAGCCAGCTCTATAAGCTTTAATTTGATATCTGGGTTTAGGTATATTAGATGTAATCTTAAGATGCTAGAGCTGTATATACTGGAGACACCCCCGAAGGTACTTGGTAACCTTAAGCCCCAGCTAAAGTTTACATTTTACACTGCTACCAATCATAATTATGGCAACATTAATATTGGACGACCCCTAAAAGCATCAACTGAGTAAATGGATTGAAATCTGCCAATCAGTCAAACCACAAACATGACTTTTTAGTTGTGGCCCTGTTGAGTTTAACATCCTTGTTTTGAGAGACATCTATTTTGAGCATTGCAGCAGTGAAAATCCAAACTGTTGGTTGAATTTTGAACTTCAGAGATAATGTAATATTTTAAAAGGTGCAGTAAAAGTTGGCTACTGCTAAAATTCTGAGATCTAATACATGTACACGTAGATGTCAGCTCAAGTAGTTACCTTAAGTACTGTGTATCACTTTGTCTTGTTATTCACTTGAATGCTTATCAATAATAACAATTAGCTCATTTTGGTTAACTTTGACACCTTCAAAAATCTTGCATTGACATGCCATTGCCATGCTTCAGAACTAAAGGAATAGACAAACAAGGTTGAACCTAAAATACCTATATGTAAATAAGTTACGTTTTTATGCTCTGCTTCTAGAATATATATATATATATATATATATTATAAGTGATCTTACATTTGGCATCTGCTGGAAAGACCTGACAGCCTCCAAAAATTTGGCACGTATTTCCTTGACTTGACTGTCCAAGCTGTTGCCGCCAGCCCCACCCACCTCAGCAGTACATGTTAGCATCTCAAAATGCTGTGTTGTTTGAACAAGCTCCAGCACATCATTACACCGCTCCATGAAACTGTTCAGTGACATAAAACACAAATTGTTTCTTGCAGGCCATGGGGAATCTGTCCACAGCTCTAAGGTATCAAGTCCACTGTTGCTTTCAGTGAAGGTGCTGCGTCGATGAAAGATCTTGTTTGTTTTGGGTGTCAGGCTGTCATTGTAGAGCTTGCTGTGCCACACAATTCCTCCACTATCCATACTGCAAAGAAAAAACAGTCGCACAGAAATTTACTCGAGGTGGACTTACATGTATTCTAGGTTGTAACTATTATTCTAAGGTGATACAGGTGTAAGTATCTTCAAGCACGGTGGCATCCCTTTGTTGTTTCTCTGTTATCTCTGTTATTTTTCAATGCAGGGGGCTTTCAATATTTTCAAAATCAAGCCAGGGGGCCTGCCTGGCTTCAAAGGACTGGTGAAAACACTGTATGAGGCAATTCTAAAAAAACCTACAGTTATAAGGAATTTTGTCTGATGGTTCTAAGAATGGTGGAAACTGGAGAACCCAAACTTTTTCCACAATATATAGTACATTTGACTGTGCAATAAATGGAGAAAGAAAGTCCGTTGAGAAAGTATGTAAACATCTCTTTAATAACTGTAAGTAAAGAACCACTGTGTTAAACAACCTGTAAATAAGGTCAGGAACAAACTTACTTGGTTCCTGTTTGTTCAGACAGTCTTTGTTGATTTGTTTCATCAGCTTTGTCCTTCTTATCCAGGTAACAGCCACGGAAAGCAGCACAAACCCGCAAAGCATCCTTTAAGCTGGTGTATGACTAAAACGAGAAATCACATTTCAAAGTTAGCAATGGCTTAATTTTTAAGACAATATTATCTGCAATATCACATTGCCAGACAATTTAATTGATGTATTTTCAAAAGCATTTGTTTACTACACATAAATCAGGGTTTTTGTTAAGGTCTGCAATAATGGCATGCAGTTCCAATTTGGGGTACGTGCCTTCCCCCTTCCCACTGGGAGGGGGGTATGGGGTATTTTGAAATTTTGAGTCCCAAAGTGTGCATTTTAAGCCATTTCTGACCAATTTGTTTTTTTTTCCCATTCCCAGAAACACCCAAGAAATCCAAGGTTATTTATTCACAACTTAACTATAGTAGTTGGGATTTTTTAAAATTCTTAGGAATTCCTAGAAATCTGAGAATTCATTTATTTATTTTGCAAGGGTTTTCCTGCCCTTTGTGATATCAGTTAGCTTACCGCTAATAAATTCTCCAGTACATGCTCTCCCACAAGTTTTCTTGCTCTGGCAACAACTTCATTTGACAACATGGTTAATAATCTTGTGAAGTTTCTGTTATCATGGTAATATCTAACAAAAAAAATTAAACAGTATGAAGATAAAGAAATGAAACGATGACTAAAGTCCTTAAAGTTTTAAGGTCAAAGTGTGACCATTCAAATGAAACCCTAAGAACTTTCCTGTGATGCTGTTTTTGGAGCACTGAAAGCTGGTATCACAGTGGAAGATCCAGACTATCTTAAGCGAGGGGAGTGAAAAATTAATGTTAACTTAATAAGGAGCCGGAGTGAATGGGGAGAGGACAGTAAAAATGTTGGAGACTGAAATAATTTTCGGCCCTTCAGGTCTTATTTGTTTTGGCAATATAATGAGGGTTTCAGGCCTCCAGACCCCTCCCAAGATCAACCACTGCATCATCATTATCATCAAGACTGACATTGCCTAACAGTTATAGCCCAGTAGTCCAGGGCCACCAAAGAACTGAAATAGCAAAGGTTTAGTCTTCACAAGCCAAGTGCACACAACTGCCAGAGCTTAACCCAGACCAGTGCAGGGCTGCACCCAGCATAATGTTCACTGGTCTAGCTATATATACAACTGGGAGAATAAAGGCAATGTAGAGCAAAGTTTCTTGCTAATGGAAACAACATGATGGCAGAGTTCAGTACTTGAACCACCAACCTTTAGGTTGGAAGTTGAATGTGCTTACTACTTACACCACTATGCCTCCACAAAAGATTTAAACCCAAAAATTACATTTGGTGCACTAGACATCTACGTCAAAGAATCTTTGGCTTTTTGGCACCTTATAACATTTCACAGTCGGCACTCCTAACCAAGCTTTGTGCTAAAGAAAGCGTTTTTTCTTAGGCAAATGAAAAGCCTTGATCATGATCAGAACATACATGTACATGTAATACCAACCTTGAATAAGCCCACACAAGGTACATAGTATGCATCAAGGGAGGGAACACAGACACCATTTCAGCAGACTTTGTAGCATAATGAAGTTTATCAAACCAAGGCAGTAGGGTACTCAGGAACTGCAGGTTGTCATTTGTCTCTGCTTCCGCCTTAAACAGTGAGAACACAATAAACATAAAAATATCGGTAGCCATGCAGTAGTTGAAAAGTGTAATGGAAGCAAACATAAATCCTATGTAAGAAAGACTGCAAGTGACATTTGACAACCTGAATGGAATCATCTTAATTACTAAAACTGTATTAACACAAGTGAGAGTTACATGTACCAGTCAAGATTGCACCAAACCTCTTTGAACCTCTGTCTTTTAGCTATAAAACAGGAAACATTTCATCTCATAGAAGTTTGATGTGTGGTTCCAGAAAATATCACTTCCATACATCACCCCAAAAGTAAAGTACATGTATGCAGCAAAACTGGAATTCCCAGAGGGGTGGGGGCTTTTAACTTAAATGCCTTCCATGGAGGAGGTATCAATATTTTCTGCAACAACACAATACTTGCCAGAAAGAGCCTACTTGTCTTGGGGATTGTATTGTGCCAGAAATATCCATGCCCCTTTCACTGAAGGTTTTTTGGTTTAAACCCCTCTGCCCCTCTGGAAATTTGAGTTTAGCTTCATACTTTCCTTTAAAACAAATTCTCCTCTTCGCTTTTGAGACTCCCCTCCCCCTTGGAATTTCCTATGACCTTCCTTGGGGTGGGTAATGATAATTTTCCTGGAAGGCACACATTGCATTCTGGTTATTCTACATGCATTTCAGGCTTAACAGAGAAGTACAATGTACAAGTCCTAACCTTTGCAATTTCTCTTTTGACAAGGTGGAAAGACTGTGCATATGTGCTGTGGGCATCCTCCAGGTTCATCAAAATGTTGAGTGCCACGTGTGAACACAGCTGCTCACTTATCGAAGTTATCTTCTCCAGTCTTTCTGACCACATCTAATTTTAATGTAGTTAAAACAAACACAAGACCATTATAGGATGTCATATCCACAGCCAAGAATTTCCAAAAAAGTTAAGTCTGCATAAGCTATGTAACCCAAACCTGCTGGTACTCTAAACCCTTTTATATTAGCCCGTGTCAACTTACAAATTCTCTTCACAAGACTCCATACATTTCTTATTATAAAATTGGTTTGGAGAAGGTGGCAAAGGCAGTTCATCTTTTGTGATCATTTCCTTAATTTTCGTCATTTATATGCTTGATATATTTGCTATTACTTGGAGAAATTTAATGCTGATCATGAAGTGACTATGATTTTTTAAAATTCTAATTAGGAAATACAATACCTCTATCTCATCCAAAGGGCCGGGTTTTGGACCAAATCTTTTGATCTCAGTTTCTGGGTCTAGTTTCAGTGTAACCTGCAAACCAAGAAAACAAATCATTACCAAAAACTGATGGGCTAATGATAAAAAGCTTGATTTACTACCTTTTTCTTCTTAGGTAGATAATTATAATGCATGTTTGTCTTGTGTCTTGTGTCTTGTGACTCTTGTATCATTTGTTTGTGTCTTCTGAACCTAGTATTGTAATTTAGTTCATGTAATTTGGCTTCCTAGTCTTCTTAACTCTCTAGTTTATTCATTTAATGTAAATTTCTTTCTTTTGATTGTATGGGTAGAAATAAAGTTGTTGTTGTTGTTGTTATTGATCACAGTTTTGGCCAAAATATGGGGGGAAAGGTTCCTGAAACTTGGTTATAACCAACTGGTAAATAGGCATTCAGTACAACAATCAAAGAACAAAACAACAAATTTAATTAAGGTTCCATTACATGTACAGTGTACCTTGATGTGTTTAATCCAATTCACCACAGCTGTCTCCAACACATGAACAACAGCCGGTCTTCTGCTGCTGTATGCCGCAGCCTCCGACAGCACCTCAATAGATGGCACAGGTAGTGCCACCTGATCCTTGGCTCCTCCCTCGGCAACCTGCATGACTGACACCAGCCTGTGGACCAAGTCCATCAGCTTGTCAGCACTCACACCTCCACCCATTTCAATACTCAAAAGGGGCAGAAATACATCCTTTGTTAAAGTACTGGCATGGGCTAAGGGCTGATAAGAACAATCGCAGAAGGCCACATCTGTGACAATGTTGTCCCTGGAGAGCTTTCCTGCATCATGAATCTTGACAAAGTAAACAGACTTCTCTCGAACACTGCTTGGTGGAGTTAGCAATGCTACAAGATTTTTGCCACCAGGGGAAGTGGAGGAGAAAATAAAGAGTTTTTTCACTTCTTCATTGTTGCAGAATTCAAACATAGCCTCCCTAAAAGGAAAAAGGTATTAAATAATTCATTAACAATTTAACTGACATAATAACACACACTGAAGAGCTCCAAGCAAAACTATTGTGCATGATACATGAAGTGATGATTGGGCCAAAACTTTGGGGCTGATCACAATCGCTTCAGTTTTGGCAATATCCCAGACAAGTGGGGAATTTTGCTGTTTCCAGACAGTCCCAGATTTTGCCAATATGTTGGGAAAATTGCTCATCATCGCAAAAATCTGGGATGCATCGGGAAAATTGAAATGCTCCTAATTTTCCTGATTTGTTCAAGACCATCCCAGATCATCTATGATTTCATGTTTTTATAAGTCGGGAAACATCGAAATCCCCGATCGTCTGGGACTTTCCAGACATATGCAAAACAGGCTTAAAGAGTGTTTACATGTATGTACATGTAACAAAACATGCAATGATGCATAATTACTTTCTTGTCAGATTAGTCAACTCTACAGCCACTAGCTTAAAATTTAATTATGCCTAGCAACTAAACTGAAGCTTGGTTGATTTCTTTTGTTTAAAGGAAAACATTATAATTAAGTAATGATCTGCATAAGAAGGATAGCGCCAACGGCAATGGAATGTCAAACACGATGGAATGTCAAGATTTTTCATTGTTAAAACTAGTCATCTCATTGGCCTAGACTCAAAAACCGCTAAAAAGTTAAGGTTCAAGGTGCATTTTGTCTAATTTTTTTAAGGTTTCAAGTAATTTGAGACCCAATCGCACAACATACAAATATTTTTAAAAGAAATTGTATTTGGGGAACTTCATCAAAGAAGCAAAATTATTAGCTATTGTCTTCTGCTATTCTGATTGGTTAAGCACGAACATTTCCTAAAATTTATTTGACACAAATGGATTTTCTTTATTTTTATAATGAAATATAATTATTAACCATCAGCTCCTCCTCTCAGGCATGTAGATTCAATTTTTAAAAGGGGAGGGAATATAGAACTGACAGATGGGTAAAAAAGAGAAAAATGTAGTCCTTTTAAAGCTGCACTTGGCTTTTACAGCTGGAAAAATAAAGTTCACAGCCGGGTAATTTACCCAGTTCCCGGCTATTATCTACATCCCTGCCTCTATTCTTGAAATCAAAGATATTCTATGTGGGAAAGAGCCAATGCCGCAGAACAATGAAGTTTGCTATTGTTCTTATGTGGAACAATACTTAAAAAAGAAATTGAAGAGCTGCGGGCATTACCAAGCAATCAGCCTGCACACTGTATACACTGTATGCACTTAGCTTGTGAAGACTAAACCTTTGCTATGTCAATTCTTTGGTGGCCCTGGACTACTGGGGAGCTGTTAGGCAACAGTCTTGATGATGATGATGCTTAGCTCACTGAGTCCTTACCTGCTTTTTTCATTGGTAAAAAGATGCTTGAGTTCTTCTGCCCTCGGTTTTAAAGATGATGTCACTCGGATTTCAATCCATCTTAATCTCTCATCCAGCTCCATGACTCTCGCTTAAAGTGTGTTGGTTTTATAGCAACTTGATTTCATTTGTTTTCTAATAAAACAGAAAAGTGGGAAGACATTGGATAAACTGAAAAGTAATAGACTCAAATCTAAGCGACCAAACAAAATGCTAGGAGTGGTTATCCATAAAGGCCCGTTTACACAGGTGATTTTTTGTGCAATTTTTATCGACTTTTCAGTGCAACTTTGTCGCTTGCAATTTGCATTTTCAAATCGCGTGTGTAAACTGCCGGCAATTTGGGAGCGATTTGTCGCGTGATGTTGCAGAGGTTTCGAACATTTTCGAAACCTGATGCAACTTGGCGGCGATTTTTGGGAAATCACAGCAAATCAAAGCAAATGTCACACCCGAATCGCACAGGAAATCGCCACTAGTTTACACTTGCAACAAAAGTTGCATTGGAGAGTACGACAAAAATCAAATCAAAAATCACCTGTGTGAACAGGCCTAAAGAAGTGTGGTCACTTACAAGAGGTCTTATAGTGATTTGATTGAAAAAAGGAAAATTGGTACTATGGACAAGTTAGTGATCTCTTAAGCCCTACTTGAATGTAAATGCAAGTTATCTAACTAATAGCTTTGGAAATGCTAACTTGCATAAAATTACACGGGTGGCCAAACAGACTTGATTAGTTGATGCTGGTTGATGCAAGTTGTTTATGTAATACAGCCTAATGTGCGTACACTTGTACCAAAGTAAACAATAAATTATTATTGAGAGCAACCAGCGACAACTTCCATTAGTTGGCCAATCCATAAAAGTCTTCATCAACTTGTGCAGTCAAGTGAATGCAAGTAAATGCAAGTACTGGTACATGTAAATGCAAATCATGGCCAAACAGGGTTGCAAGTTTTCAACTTAAGTGGCTAACAACAGTTCCCAGAATTTTTCATCACCTATACTTTGATGAATCAATACTATAATTCTTTATCAGTTGATGCTTCAATAATGGTATCAAACAAATGCCCAAAATCATTGGTGAACAAGTTGTGGTCTCTTTTATGATGTAACAGGTTACCATAGTAACAGTATAACCTGTTAAAGACGCCCTTTATGTTAGCTTTACGTGCTTATAACTAAAAAACTAACTTACCTTTACCCTCTCGTTTTTGTCATTGTTGTTAAGGGATCATTCATTATTTATGGGAGGGAGGGGATGGACGAGAAAATGGGGGGACCTGAAATTTTAGCCACTGCAAAAAGCCGGGGGTCCTGGGGAAATTTTTTGCTATGGAGGGGGGTCTTGAAATTTTCAACAGATGATGTCTTAAATAAAAAAGAGAAAACATAACTCCAGTGTACCAATAAGAGTGTGGCACCCCAGATTTCATGGCTGGGAGCCTTTGGGCTCTCTGAGGTTCTTCTAAGAGCACAGCCTTGCACAGTATTTTGGTGCAGTCATGGAGTATGATCTATAATTTTAATTTGGCAGCTCGGATGACACATCTAGTGACACCTCTAGTGACAAGCCACTGCTTACAACTACTGCATGCAGTGCGCAGTGGCAACGTGGCAGGCTCCTGGAAAAATGCCTTTATTTAAAATTATAAAATTCGTTAATAATTCATAACAGTTATGACAAATCAATAGGTGGTATTTGAGTCACATGTACACCTCTGTAAACCCCAATACAAATCAACTGAGTTGATGAATTATTAAACAGTAGAATTAACTTTTGATACAGATCTCTACTCATTGTTTCATTTCATAAGTACGATAAAATATTCATGTCCGATCTGTATGGGCGTTTACACTGGCTCGTCTTTGGGTCGCCATTGTAAACACCCATACAGATCTCCCACTCATATTTTATCTACTACTTAAACTGATATGGTACATCACATGCAAGCCAGAGGATGTCCTTCTGGACAAAAAAAGAAAGACAAGAAAAATTTGTTAATTTCTCACCCACCCCCACCCCCACCCCACCCCCCTCCCCCTCCCATAAATAATGAATGGTCCATAATATTGTATATTTGTTGTTTGTTCTTTTATCTAAGATACTTTGCCCTGTTTATTTACAACTGAATATCTCAAATTTGAAGTGATTGAGAAATAGTCTTCTGAATAAAATTAAAGGGCCTGCTGACACAGTACAATTTAGACATTGCATGCAACATTGCTGCAAGGCTACATCTATGCATGTTGGGAATTTATGGTCTCAAAGCCTCATGCTTTTTGAAAACTGATCCATTTAGCTTCTATGTTGAAGGATGCCCTTACAAATCACTGACAAATGCAGCCTCAAAACATAAACTAATTATCAAAATTAAAAAGCTACTGAGCAAAGCTCCACTCCGTGCAGTGGTCAATACTAAACAACAAATATACAATAGCAGATAACAAAATTTAACATTAAAGCTTCGTACAGTTTAAAGTCAGCACCAAAATAATAAAAAAAAGAGCTCATATAAGCATAAGCGCTTAAAGAACTATACAAGCTTGAATAGTTACAATAAATCGGCTGTGAAATGAACAAGCCTCGTTTAAACCAATAAATGGCTTTCGGCTTTAACTTACTACTCAGGTTTATCACTTCTTATCTAAATTTCATGTCATTAATATCCCAGAAAAAGAAGGAAATGTGTGAAACACTCGTTGATATGCAGAAAATTTGGAATTCGCGCCCACTGTCACACTCTGCAAAAGTCATTTCTACCCACCACAAAACCAATTTATACCACAACGCTGCTCCTAAAGAGAGAAAAATACAACCTACCAACAGAAATACGTCCAATTTTTCACGTGAAATGCCAAATAAAAACATATCAGCTGAATCCTCGTAAATGCTTCTCGTTTCGTCTAGCAACTGTGCAAAAAGTCCGCCATCTTTGTTTGACTTCGTTGCTATAAGTTATCGTCACGTGACCATACTTTTTGGATCGATCGATCGATCTGAAATCGATCAAGCCGAAATCAAAATGGCGGATGGCATGATAAAAAGCAAGCCGAAGTGTACAGCCGGAATCATAATCATTGGGGACGAGATTTTAAAAGGTCATACAAAAGACACTAATTCTTACTTTTTTCTGAAAAAACTCTGGTCCTTAGGAGTCAAAGTGGGGAAAGTTTCTGTCATTTCAGATGATGTGGATGAAATTGCCCACGATGTACAAGCGTTCTCTTCTCGGTTCTCTTTTGTTATAACCACGGGAGGAATTGGTCCAACTCACGATGATGTCACCATGGCTGGCATAGCCAAAGCCTTTCAACAAGATCTCGTTCTCAACGAAGAATTAGTGAAGTTAATTTCCGGTGCGTTCGACCTTATTAATTCACAACACAAGGTTGAGCTTAATTCCTCTCATCTCAAGATGGCCAGGGTCCCAAGCGATATAAAATTATCTTATGGAAAAGATCGATCAGGAAAACCCAGCAAATTCCCTCTTATTTCTGTCCATAACGTCTATATCTTTCCAGGAGTTCCACAGTTCTTGGAACAGGAGTTTGGTGTCCTAGAAAACCAACTTTTAATTTCCAACCCTGAAAAACGGTTTTTCCTGCGAAAGATCTACCTCTCAGCAGAGGAAACTTCTGTTGCTTCTATTTTGCACGAGGTAGATGAGAAATACAAAGGCACAGTGCATTTAGGATCTTATCCTGATTTCTGCAATCAAGGCTATAAAGTGAAGTTGACTTTAGAGTCGGATAATATGCGCTTCTTAGAAGAAGCCTGGCACTATCTTCTGGAGAGGTTACCCAAGGACATTGTAGTAAAGACAGAGGGAGACGACTCTGGTGTATCAATTCCAAATGGTAAGTAATAATAATAAAAATTAAAATTTATTGAGCACAAATTCCATAAAGAAATGATCAAATAGCGCAAAGCCGCAATGTTACAAGAATTTTGCACTTTTTGGTCACAACAGTACTAAATATTTGACTACATGTAAGTACACGTATCTTTGCTGTAACACAAAATGCTCTCACAGCACTGAGAGGAAAACATGAAATGATTCCTGGAAGAGAGCAGAGGGAAACAATAATCAAATTTAAGAGATTTTTCCAAGATGTAAGGGGACAACTTGTTGCAATCCATTTCCATCCATGCCGTTATTCCCAGCTGATCCAAATTAGATCAGCCACTTTTTCAGATACAATGTTTTAATTAGGTTCAGCTCATGAGAGGTACGGTGTCTGAACCAGGCCTAAATCACTAATTTTACTGGAACTGAATTCTCTACAATGGTCAGCTGGTGCTGATCCCAATGATGTCCATCTTAGAGAGACTTGATAGACACCACATGTACATGTTTTAACCCTTTAACTCCCAAGAGTGCCAAACATCAAAATTCAAGAAAAATACCAAATTTCATTTTGTAAAATATTGAAAAACAAATGGTACCATGCAAAAGTACTGCTGAAGAGGTTTCATTTGAACGGTCACACCATAGGATTTCGTTGACAGACTCAAAAGTTAGAACTACATATCTCCATAATTGACTCTGGGAGTGAAAAGGTTAATTGTAATTTTGAATTCTCTGATATTTAAAGAGAACCTGTTGTCCCTTGTGTGCAGGCTTGGACTTTGTTTACATTTTTTTTGTTTTTATTTTAAGGATACAATACATGTACATACTGCAACTACTCACATGACGTAAATTTCAAGTTTTATCAGAAACTGAATGTCCACCATTATGGATGGGAAAGCTTGGGGAAGTCCCGGGCGTGAGTAAGCTTCTTTTCTACTGTCGATGAGTTCAAAAGAAGTGGTGCTGAAGCAATAGCCTGTTTTGCGGTTAATTCTCATTTGCATATTTACAATAAAATCCAACATAATTGCAAGGCAATTTCGGGCAGAAACTACAAAATTGCCTCACAACCATGTTGATTTTTATTGTAATGCAAATGAGAAAGGAATTAACGGCAAAAAGGGCTTTAGACCATATTCATATTCTCGGTATTGAACTGGAACGAGCTTGCAGTTAAGGCTCATGTAAGGGGAATATAATCAAAAAGATTTATACAGTATGTGAATAGATTGTCCCGCATGAGCCTCGACTGCAAGCTACAATCATAGACGAAAGTGTTGGGAAGATTGGTAGTTTTTACTAATATTCTCTCTCTCCCCTCCCCCTGTTACAATGTTGTGTATAACGGGACATGTTTAGTGCGTAATTGTTCGCTGAGATCCTAACATTGGATAGGGGGTAGGGGGGGACTCAAAAATGTAACTAATTATTTCTATTTTATATAAGAAGAACATTGATGTAATTCCCAACTGATGCTATTCATTTTCACAACCTTCCCAACTACTTTTGTCTGTAATTGTAGTTCCAGTTCAATACCAAGAATATGAATATGGTCTATTAAAGATTGGGTAGTTAAAACTAACATCACCAGCAGCACATTCAACAGATTTTTTTTTTAGTGTTTTTGGGTGTGTAGAAGGGACTACATGGTACCTTTTAAGAATAAAATATCATTTTAATTGAGTAAAACTGTATTTGTACCAGGTCCACTAAGTCAACCTGAGGATCATGAAGTGATGAAAAATTTGGATAAAGTCTACAGCCTGCTAGATCCATTAAATGAATCCAACATCAGTGCATGTCTCAAAGGAGCTTGGGCCATAATACAGCAAACTCTCCAGCTGTACTCCCTGGATGAGCTGTGCATTAGCTTCAATGGTGGCAAAGATTGTACTGTTCTGCTTCACATTCTATATGCTGCATTGAATAAACTGCCGTCCCCACCTCAGCAACTGAGAGCTTTGTACATTTGCTACGACTCTCCATTTCCACAGGCTGAAGAATTTATTGCGGAAACCACGAAAAGGTACAATTTGAAACTTATTACTATGAATGGGAATATTAAAGCAGCTTTGAAATCATTGAAAGGAACCCAACCCTCAATCAAAGCAATTCTGTTGGGCACAAGAAGACACGACCCGTTTTCTGATGCACTGCGCAGCTTTTCTCCAACTGATTCAGATTGGCCACACTACATGAGAGTTAACCCAATTCTGGATTGGCATCACGCCGATGTCTGGTCTTTTATCAAGGAGTGTGACATTCCTTACTGTAGCCTTTATGACGAGGGTTACACTTCATTGGGTAGTAGTCATAACACTACTCCTAACCCCGCCTTGAGATATGAAGATGGCAGCAACAGATATAAGCCTGCATACATGTTGGAAGATGGTCGTCTGGAGAGAGCTGGGAGGGGCTAACTACCTAGAAGTGCAAACTGTAATGTACATTTTCTAGTAAAGTCTGTTAGTTTAATTCTATTATTACAGCAATGTTTGTTGTAGACCTGGTAAAATGTTTTGACCTCTAGAGTGAACTCTGTTTAAACTGGACACCTTCGGGACCAGCTCTAGCTACTTGCCTTAGAGAGGTGGCCACCTAAGGGAGGTGTCCGCCTTAGAGAGGTGGCCATCTTGGAGAGCTGTCTGCCTTGGAGAAGTGTCCACCTTAGAGAGGTGCCCACCTTATGAGGAGTTTAGTTACACAACAAGTTAGTGAAATTCGGCAAGAACCAGCCAATTATCAATGTCCACCTTACAGGGGTGTTCGTCTTAAGAGAGTTAACTTCATACTTTATCTAAACAGACAAGAGCCTGGATGTGCCTCCATCCAGTGTTAAATATACCTTAAAATTCATTGAACAATGCACTCTTTGGCAAGTACAACTGCACAGTATGTACTGTACAAGTAAAGAAATTCTCAGTGCACTAGCACTTGTAAATACAAGTGCTATTGGGGGGGAGGGCATTTATTCAAGTAAATATTTCAATTTATTGTTCAAATCTTTTTGATATTATGTTCTAATGATTGTTATCATTGGTGTGCTTTTAATATTGGTCTCATTCAAGAATATAAATAAAGGAAAGTGTTCACTTTTCAAGGCAAATCAAGTCAATTTTGCCAAAGCACAAAATACTAGATAAATTTAAAAATTATTGGGGATATTTCAAATTATCGGGCAACTAATTTTGGGGTTTGTAGTGATTATACTAGAGGTGGCGAATGGCCTATCAAAAATTATGGGTCAAAAAATTAAGTTAAATTATTAAAATATCACAGGTCTCATAGTATCATTTTTGAGAGGTTCTCCAGATTTGGGAATCCAATTTTTTTTGCGAAGCCATTTCAGAGTCTCAATCTTTGGTCAAAAGTCTCATGCAGGCTCGTAAAAAATGCTTTTCTCACCATCTTGCAAAATCTCAAATTTACCAAAATGTTCACCACCACTTATTCTGTATTTCTTATTCTAGACTAAGGCCAATTGAGTGCACTCTTAGAATTGCATGTACTGACTACTGGCCTACTTTCAATTTAAACACTACTACATGTAACTACAGAATGATTTATTTGTTCTTGATACTCTCACTCGGAGCAAAACTACTTCTGATACTGTATCTTAAGTTCCAGTTTGGCCAATTTGTGGCACAAGGGTTCAGAGGCTAATTTCTCCCTACATTACAGTGTATTCCACACTGCATACTACATGTAGCTAGATAATATTTCTCCTTCCTCTATTTTATTGCAATCATCAGCCCCTTCATATGCATGTACTAGGTACCAGAGGGGTTTTTTCCAGCACATTTGGAGCAGTCAGATCTGCTGAATATACACTGTACACACCTTCTTTGACGGTTTAACAGATAATACATGCAATTATTTTACAAGTTGGGTAGAATTATTTCAGCCCCGCAGGGGAGAGAAAAAATGCGAACAATTCTTAAAAATTAATACAGTAAACACCCACATATAAGAACAAATGGATTAAGAACACCAGGCTGAAATTTGGCCAATAAAGCCCCATTTTTATAAGAACAAGATCAGCATGAAAATTGTAGCATGTTCTTATAAAATGGAAAAAGTGTCATAATTACAAAACAACCATGTAAGTTTACGTTTGCTGTCAGATAACTACACAACTCTATCAGCTGTCAAGCTGTCTTGTTTTGGTATCGAGTACTTTTTTCTATGCTAATTATACCTCTAGCAACATGTTTTGGATAGGATTACTAAATTAAAATTTAAGAACATTTTGAGGCTGATTTGTCACTAAGCACCCGATAAATAAGAACTCAATCAGCCTGACCTCCGAAATTGTGTGTTCTTATATGCGGGTGTTTACTGTATCCTCAAGTATTATCTGTTAAACCATGGAATAAGGGATTCGACACAAATTCTTTTAGAATGGTTTTACTTAACCTGTGAAACACCCTCTAACATTTAAAGTGCGATAGTCCAAATTAAACAAAAGAAAACAATGGAATTATAGTCTCATAGTGCGTACTATTCTACTAACTATTTCAAGGGTTAAGTAAAATCACTATTAACAATAGCCTGCATCTAGACTGGGAGACTAAGTTGTAATACGGCAATCTACTGTGTAATACGCTCGAATATTTTGCACTTTATCTTTTCCTTATAAAATAAAATGATGTCACAGTCAAAATAAAAAGTAATCTTCACACAACAAACTGAAGTAGGCGTATGGATGTAACATCAAAAGTTGAAAATATGTGGTTGGTAGCATTTAAAACATGAATGACTGTGTTGTATCAGATTTACAATCACAAGCCAAAGACGAGTGTTGCAGAACTGATACAACACGGATGTACTAAGTAAATGTTGTAGACAACTTATGAAATGAAAATGAAATGCTAATTGGTTACAACCACAGTATACATCCACTAGTGGTTGTAACTACATGTAATTGGCATTTCGTAGCTGTTCAGTATTGGGATAACAAGCCTTCATTAAATTTAATATTTTCTTTTACCAGGGATTCTGACAGGGTGCGGTAAAAAAACTAAAATTGTGCGGGAGTTTTGGGGCAAATTGTGCGGGAAATAACGTCGATTGTGCGGGAAATTGTGCGGGATTGCGCAATCCTGTGACCAACCAAATATTCAATAACCAGTGTTCTAGCCAGGCCAGAAATATATGACAGGGGGGAAAATTCTGCATGAATGAAAAATACAAATAGATGTTTTACTTTCGGGATTAAAATGTACCCAGCAATCTCCAATTTGCGGCTGTTTTTCTTCACCAAAGTTTATTTGTCTCAACAAAATCACATTGCGTGACACGATGAACTCGATCGGGTAAAACCGAAATACCACCTCTAAATAAAATGTTTCCGATCTGAGCGAGTTCCTTTATGAAAAATCCGTACATTTTTTGTAGTGTGAATAATTTCCATTAAAGGTTCACACAATTTTTTCGAAAGTTTGCCGCAAAAACACAACCTCGAGGTGTATGCAAATTGCGTGCTAAATGTAATTTGATAGCATGTTTGTTTTACATTTTCCTGAATGAAAACGTCTTTCACTTGATTGAAAAAATCAAATCAGAACTTAATAATTTTCTCCTATCAATCCGAAGTTCCAGCGCTTTAATAGTTTGTTTGTCGATTCGCAAACTTCATCAGTTCTTTGCGAAAATAATTCAGACAGAGTGACATTCCTTTTGGCGAGACCGGCTACATTTCTTCGGTGTTTCTTCTTCGGTCCCCGACATATTAAAACTGAAATAGGAAGCGAAAGCGCTCGAAAAAATATCAACAGTCTGCTAAGAAAAACGACATAATGTCTGGAAAACGACAACTAAAAAGCTACACGAAAAATTTGGTAGGAAGTCGGAAAGAAGTAAAACTGAGACTAGTTCCCAGGACGGCGAAGAGAACGCCTTGTTGTTTTTATATCGATCCGCTCGAGCTGTTCGAGGAAAGCGGGGGATTTCTCGATTGTTTGGAAGGAAGATGGGCTGAAAATAGCCTAAAACGTTTCTCGAAAGCTTGATAAACAATAGAAATACCTGATTTAATTAAAATTTTCAGCAAATATTTGAATATTGTGCGGGATTGTGCGGAGTTTTAGGAATTGTGCGGAATTGTGCGGGTTTGACCGAATTGTGCGGTCCCGCACCCGCGCACCCTGTCAGAATCCCTGTTTTACATTTTCCTTATGAATTATTAATGAATTCTATAAATGTCAATAAATCGCATTCGTCTAATTATTCAGAGGGAAATAGCTGTGGAGAAAAGACCTGTCCATATCTAAATGAGCTACCTAACTGTAGTTTTGGTTTGCACACTCAGGAAACATAATTTTTCAAAAATGCCAAGTTGCCAATAGGCAATGAAAATCAGACATGTAGCCACTCTTGCTCAGACCAAGTTCAAACCTGGATTTTGTTTTCTTACAAATTTTACTTGCTGAATGCAGTTTAACCTCCATAAGGAACCACCCCAAATATCAAACCAGGGAGGTCGCTGAAGGGAGTTGCATGTCACTTACGAGAGGTCAGACCACAGGGGTCTTTATAGTGTAAAAATAGTGCATCCTTGTTTTATAGAGTTGTACTACATCACAGGCCAACCATTATCATGACATCAAAAAAGGGTAAATGGTTGCTCACCAGAGGTTAGAAGCATTTAGACAAATTTAAACCATGCACAGGGTTGTCAAAAGTAGCCGGCTGCTGGCGAAAATCACCACCTTCTTTGTCATCTCGGCTGGCTACTCAGCTGGGCTGTTCTTTAGAAGAGACGGTCTTTTCCCCAACCTCGGCCACCTACTCCAAAAATACAGTCAGCTACTTCGAAACTTTATGACAACCCTGCCAGGGGCGTAGCCAGCTTTTAGAAGAGTTGTAGGCCTGGACATCCGGCTCACGAGGGCCACTTCTAGGGGGGTCCGGGGACATGCCCCCGCCAGAAAATTTTTCGATATTGGCCCTTGAAAATGTTTTATCCTTCACTTTCTGGTGATTTTATATGTATCTTGACAGCACCAAAATTCTAATATTTAATAAAAGAGAATAAATTTGAATTTTTCATTCCCAATTCTTAAAAATGTAACACAAGTGGGATGGAAAATTTGTAGGCCCGGGCCTACAGGCCTATAGGCTGGCTACGCCACTGCCTGCATGCATCAGCATTAAAAGTGGTCACAGTTTTTTATGTTGCTTACTAAGGATTTCAACTATAATGATTAGACTAGAAAAGTTTTTTTTATACTCGCGCGTAGCGGCATGAGTTAAAAAATGGCCTTCGTTTTTATTTATTTTTTTATTTTTATTATTATTTGTGTCACGATTTTGCATGCAAATGTATGCACGCATATTTTCAATTCACAGCTTTGCTATTTACACTTCCTGTTTAGTGACTTCTGGCTACTGTGACTTCCAGTAAAACAGCATTACTGAAGTGTCACGACAGCGTCTCCTACAACCCTACTTACATTACTGAGGGTGGTAAAAAGTTTTTTCGTGATCCGTGAAAGGCCTTTTTTTCCTGTGAATGGCTATTTTTTTTCTCGTGAAACGTGATTTGGTTACATACCCGTAAACCGTGAATCGACTTTTTTTCATGAGCACTGCAAAATGACTTGTTTTTTTCTCGTAAAATGCTACTGTAAACTGTGATTCTTTCTTCCTCCCAAAAAATTATCCAGTAAGCGTTTAACTTCGCCGGTGGTAAATTGCATGACGAAAGCATGACCGTGACTGATCGTCATTCTGGACCCCAGGTCACTCTACAACATTAGGTAATTTTACACAACATCAGCAAAACAAAGAACTCAGCTTTCTTTTTACATCAAGAAGAACGAGGAGTGGACGGTCGGTGAAGACAACAAACAAAGCTGTACTTTGGATGTAATTTAATTAGCAAAAAGTAAAGAATATTTTTTTCTGTGAAATGGCCATTTTATTCTCCGTGAAACGACAATTTTATTTTTCGTGAAACATGATCCAGACCCCGCCTTTACCACCCTCATTACTAATGTTCATGTTAGGTATATGTAACACTCAAAAGAATCACTGGCTTCATTGTGGTACAGCCTCCATTTACAAAACATTCAATGGTAAACAACATGGTTTGCAGGAACGATGACTGAATGAAAGGAGTAACTGTTCTCGATGTCAGACATCTTATCACGTTTAAAATTTATCATAAAACTTTCTTACACATGCGCATGAGTATAGGCTGCTTGGAGCCTCTTGCTTTTTTGAGAAGTGGTTGCTTACTAAAGGTGGAGACACAATCCATGGGGATTTTACTGTATATTCCAACTAATTTTCTGAAATTACTCGGCTGGTTCTTCGAACAAGAATGGCGGCAGGTGCAAAACTTTCAAAGAAACCTTATCTCCATTGGCAGTCATACGAAACACAGGAGACACTTCTCCTGTGACTTCATCCAAGGTGTCTGACTGTTTGGTACGTGGATTGTACATCATAAGGGTCCCCTGCTCACAGTCCAGGTACAGTTCAATGGTGTCCCCACTTACACAGTCAAAAATAGTGCTCTCTCTTCTTGCTTGGCCACCTAACACTGGCTGCAACTGGTGTACCTGCTTTGAACTCCACACCCACCAGTTTCCCAGTTGACTGTGGTCATCTGACATGCTGTGGTTTCTGATACCAAAACAAAAACCGTGCAAGACACTGCCAAATATTTGTACTTTCCACATATGTTTGCCAGCAGAAAAGCCAACTGAACCCTCAACAAATGGTGTTGTGTCAGTACTGGGGTTCTGAGAGTCACTACAAGCAACAATTGACCACCGGCAGTTCAATTTACCGTTACCAGTCAAACCAGGTGAGCTACGTGTACCTAAGGAAACAACACCACCAAAAGCTGTAGCGGCAACTGCATTAGCACTTAATGGTGTAGCACTGCTAAATAATGATGTAGGAATTGATGGTGCAGCACGTCTTGATGGTGCAGCACGTCTTGATGGTGGGCCAAGGAATGTGTGAGCAGACACGTCAACTGGCTCACCATTGCCTACAGGTAATTGTTGGGGTCGTTCTTTACGATCCAACTGAAAAGAGGCACCACCAAAAATAAAATCATCTTCAATCATTCGGAAAGTTGGCTGCATAATATGGCCCGCTGGTCTGACAACGTTCTTAACTCCCATCTTAGTCTTGGCTAAAATATATTCAGCTGACAATGTTTCATCAGTTAATTGTATTCGCCTATGGCTGTTATTGTTTACTACTAGCGGAAACTGCACAAGACTCCACTTCTCAACAGACCATGAAAAGGGGCTTCCTTGCACATGACGACCATTGAGTACCACAGACAGCAGATACAGGCCATCTTTTTTTGGAGTGTGAAAAAAACTGTAGGTACCATTTCCACAATCATTCGCCTTCAGCAACATTGAATTTACATAAAAATCATCAGCATCAATCCTTACATCAAAAACATCACCTCCTTCAATTCGATTCCTCCCATTCTGTTCCTTGGCAATAATCTTGAATTCAACTGGCTGCCCACACAATGTATTGTACATCACACCCTTTTGTCCATTCCCCATGGTTACTGTCGACATGCCAGCATGAGTCACAACATCAGTAATGTCTCCAAATGTCGCAATACCATGCTTTAGTTGGCAATCATCTTTAAACTTTAATCCTTCATTAGCAAATGGTTCCAGCTGCCATGTCGCAGAGTTTAAGTCTTGTAATCGACTTGACATTTGCTTGCGCATGTTTAAAATCTCAACTTCACTGCCATTTTCAAAAGCCTTTTCAGTGAACTCCACACTGCTCTGTACACTTGCAAGAGCTATTTCTAGTTCCTCTTTCTGAATTTCCAGAGACTT
Source organism: Dendrophyllia cribrosa (assembly GCA_024195265.1). Taxonomy (NCBI): domain Eukaryota; kingdom Metazoa; phylum Cnidaria; class Anthozoa; order Scleractinia; family Dendrophylliidae; genus Dendrophyllia; species Dendrophyllia cribrosa. Next base: position 29,119,104 of record JAJLRJ010000010.1, read on the forward strand.
CAGTTTTGCTTTTTTGAATTCTTCTACTTTGTTCATCAATTCTCCTCGGCGAGCATTAAGACAAGCTGACAGTAAGTTAAAACAGTGAATGACTTCTTGCATAGTCTGTTCTGCGCGCGAGTGTACATTTCTGTTCCTTTCTGAAACACCATCCACTGCCTCTTTGAGAACAGTTGCTTTTGTTTTTGTTTCAGACAAAATTTTCAGCAAGCTTTCCTTGCCCTTTGAAAAAGCATCCTTGACAAATGTGTACTTATGATCACGATGCTTCACAATGGTGCAGTCTCTGCAGATAGCTTCCTCACATGTCTCGCAAAACAATTTCATCACCTCTCCTTCATGTTCTTTATAAAGTGATGGTTTTGTTACAGCTACAGATCCCATCTTCTTTGCTTCTTCAAGAGACATTAGGCTGTGCGATCGAGTGCTGCGTCCTCGTCGATGACCTTGAGTACAAAACTCACATAGGAAATGCGAGCAAGATGTACATCTGTTGACTGGGGGATCTCCGCTGTCACATATGTCACACTCAAGATTGCAACTTCCAGAGTCTTCATGAAGAGCAACCATGGATAATAAGTTGTTGACAAAGAAATTGGCTGGCAGTGAATCAATTTTTCCTTGAGGAATCTGTATGTAATACAAAAGTAAATGCCAAATTGTTATTTTTTTTATAATTATACTAATTTTGGTTTAATATAATAATTATGTGCAAGTGATATGTGTGCCCGCAACCCCAGGACTGGCAGGAAGGGATAGGAGGAAAATGTACGCTCCAGTAGAGGTTTCCATGGGATGCAATATTTTTAAATTAGTTTTCATGATAACAAAGAGACCAACTGCCAATCAAACTGGGTTCTAATCAAAATTCAACGGATAATTATGGTCACCTCAGCACTTGAACGGCAAGTTGGACAATTAATCTTGAACACCGCTCCTTTTTCAATCAACAGTCCTTGCAGGCATCGTTTGCAGAAGGAGTGAAGACAGGGCAGAACTTTAGGTTCCGTGTACTGCTCAAGACACACGGCGCATTCCAAATGCTTCCCTAAGCTGTCCGCCAAAGATGTCGGTTTCGCCATTGTTTCGAATTATTTGTTTCTTTGACAAAGTTTCTGTTTCTTTCGCGTTTCAAACGGAGACGAAAAATCAACTTTGTAAAGATGAAAGCGATAGCAGTCTTTAAAAGTGAAACTTTTTGGGACTTATGACAACCTCATCCGAGAGACTAGACCGAGAAGCCTTCTTCCCCGAAAAATAGTCACGTGACAAGTAAAGATGAAAAGGGTGTGGGTCCCGGATGTGACGGTACCCAGGCCCGGCCCGGGTTTCTTGGATTTTTTTTACCAAGGTATTCGGTATTTTTTGCCAAAATAGGGGTATGAAGTATTTTGTTTTTCCCTAAATTCTTGGTATTCTGTATATAGGCGTATAGGCATAAGGTATATTGGTATCCCGGGGGAAAAAATGGGGTATATTAGTATCCCACTACGCCCCTGGCCGGGCCTGCGTACCGTCCAAGACGGAGTTGACGGTATTTCCTTATCTTTTATTTAAACTGTTATTTACAGTCAAAATACTAAGTGCGCTTCGCTTATTATTTGGGAATGACTTTCATTCTGAATAGGAAACGAAGGGTCTCTTTGTCCAGAAAACAAAAGGTATTATTCTGCAGAACAACAAAACAGTGAAAACGTCTAGACCCACGTAATAGCGTAACATCGAGCGCGTAATGTTATAACAATAGCCCAATTTCAACTTGAAACAAAAGATATCACTACGAGGCTTAGGGGAATGAACCATATAAATCCTACTGTCATTCCCCTAAGCCTCGCAATGATGTCTTTTGTTTCAAGTTGAATTTTAATATATCGAAATTGGGCTATTCTCAAGCCAGTATTAGCACTGTTTCGGAAAATTCTTCGGAAAGCAATCGAGCGTTCTGTTCGATGCAAATTAATTTTTTGCTGAAGTTGTGCACGTGAAGTTGTGCGGGGTGGCCGCATTAACGGAGTTTTATGATAAGAAAATGTATGGGCGTTTCGCCGGGACAAAAAAAAAATGACCGTGATAACGAGGTGACCGTAAGGCGGGGTTCCACTGTACCTTAAATGACTGGAATTGGGTATTATTTGGCCGTTCTGACTCACCTTTTTTGAATCGATCCAACCAATTTAAAATACGCATTACCGATGACTAGAAACAGACATGGACGACAACAGTCAAACTATACCACGATAATTTTTTTCATCGGGTCCACTCCACTCTAAGAAAAACATTTCCTGGCACAAGGTTCGCATTGTTTTCTTTGCTGGGAAGACGGTAATATCCTCCTTTGCCCGGGTCATTTCGTAATCTATTTGCGCTGGCATTCTTGCTGGCGGTATTTAGTTCGCTACACTGTGCTGAAGAGTTGCAATAACAACGAAACAGCTGTCCACGGTTGCTATCCCACTTTATCGGTTTCTGTCGTGATGGTGTCTCGCAAAGTCTACTTTTTTACGTAGTCAGATCAGCCCGGTAGTTTACTGTATGTTTGTCCAGAATTAAGAATACACAGAATGATCACACAAAAAAATCGCGTTTTTCGGGATTTGGGAGCCACAGGAAAACTAAACATCCCCTATTGTCGTATTCTAAGCACGTTTTGCCAGATTTTATATACAGCAAGTGTACCTGCAAGCAATTCTCACAGTATTCTGTTTATTCTTTATATTCCGGAATACGGTCAATCAAACGCGCCTTAAATCTGATCAGAGCATTTTTCAGACTGAATACACGTCATTTTACCAAGCCTTTCAATACTCAATGCTCTTTTGAAATTGTTTCCTTGACAAAAACGTAAAATCAAACGCTTCCCTGTGTTATCTCCGGATCTCCCACTCAGTCGCTTTACTGAGGATCGTCACGCAACGCTCCTCATTTGGTGGCCGGCCATGCAGTTTAAAAAGAGTGAAAACGTTAAGCAAAATGGCATTTGAATGAAAAGCTCGATCTCTTTATTGCTTAGGAGTTAGTCGGAGCTATTTGCAGGGAGTAATAATTTAAGTCTGAGGAAACTTTCAGTGATAATTTAATGATAATTTGTGAGAACTATAGAATGTTTTGACCGCTTATATTTCAAACATGATAAAACAGATGTTAAAAATGTTTTAGCGATTTAATCAAAATCGAACAGTTTAATTGGTTTGAATTTTCCCATTTAGTGTGCTACACTGTGTAGATTATAGCCCATTTATTCGCTTGTCGCGGGTGGCCCCAAAATCGAAAGATATTTAGGAAAAACTGTTTTTCGCCATATTTGTTTACCGTTGCTATGGAAACTCTGATTAGCATAAAAGGAGCGTCGCCCCAAACTTTCATCCAAGCCTAACATCTGGTATCAAATTCAGATTCATTGAGCTAAAGTAAGGTCCAATTCAAACGCCGAACTTCACATGTGCCGAATCTAATGCAAATGAGCAAGAACGACAGATTTTGCTCATTTGCATTAGATTCGGCATGTGTGAAGTTAGACGTTTGAATCGAGCCTAAGATTATGTATAAGCGCATTCAAAAAGGGAAGTGTGGCCCAGAAAAAAACTTGAAGCAACCTAAAAGTTGTTTACTTAAGCAAAACCTACAAACTGGAACAAGAATAATATTAGAAAAGTGGACTCGTTTGTTTATTACAATCAATAGTTTACTTATCTGAAAAGTGAGCAGTGCAGGGTGCGAATTTTGCTTCCCCAAAAAAAGTAATTTACTGTCATATTCAGCACCTACATTTCCGTTTTGAAGTATTTTTCATAAAAAGGTAGTTCCCAAGTGTCTTGAGGGTTTCAAAGTGTCCGTTGTTCGTCTTAGATAGAGGTCCGTCTTATAGAGATTTAAGTTGCAGTAAAATGACTGAAAAACGGCAGGGGCCAACACCAGGTGTCCGTCTTCTAGGGGTGTCTGTCTTATAGAGGTGTCCGTTGAGAGAGAGTTGATTGTAATAGTAATCTTCCTGTTTCTTTGTTTTGTTGAAAAACTATAACAAGGGCATAAGAAGTCTAAGAACGATTTAACAACCCTCGAGATGGTAATCTTTCTATTTCTTTGTTTTGTTCAAAAACGATAGCGTCGCTCTGGAACTTAATAATTCCAAGTGTACAGATATTTTTTTATTTGCTTGATGGAATCTACATGGTGTTCTCATAAGAAAATCGAAAAGAGTTTTTTCGACGTCGATTTTTTTTTTCCGTGTTTTAGCCGTCTAAAAATGTAAAAATTACACTTCCGGTGGGGTACAAAATCGCGCAAGAAGAAAGACTGGAAATAGTCCGCTGTGACGTCAATACAAAAATGCCGGTGTCGAGGTTTCTCGGTTTCCTCGCATTTTTTGGTGCGCCCTGAGGAAGAAACATGGTTCTATTAAGGTGTGTTGTCTATGGTTAATTGTAGCAACACGCACCAAAAAACGGAGGAACTGAGACATTCTTGTATTGACGTCACAGCGGACTATTTTCAGTCTTTCTTCTTGCGCGGTTTTGTAACCCACCGGAAGTGAAATTTCACATTTTTAGACAGCTAAATCACGGACAAAAAAATCGATATAGAAAAACGTTTTTCGACTTTCTTATCAGAATGCCATGTACATTCCAACAAGCAAATGAAAAAAAATCTGTCATATACACTTTAAAGATCACAGATGATGTCAAAATGTGATAAGAACACGAAAGTGGCGGCGAGTTGGTCTCTGATGTTTCTTATCGCATTTTATAATATTTTTCTTACAGTTTTCTTTCTTTTCCGTTTTAAACAGAAATTTAATGATGTTAGCAAACTTTATCAAAAGTCTTTATTCTATTACTTTATTTCTAAAACTACGACCTAAAACATTCGACTCTAACTGAAAACCTGTAGTGATTTTGTCATTAAAGTTATTTACCACAGTGACGCAGCTATATGCCCTAAATACCACACATACTACATGTATATTTTACTGTGGATTACTGTATTTTAAGAAATATTGAGCCGTGTTTGTAATTATTTAAACATATCCGTAACTTGCGTTACGCATTGTATAGGATTTAATCTGCCCCTGCTATCAAGTTACAAAGCATGTACGTGCTGCCATTTTCCAAATCTTGATAGCAATGGGTGTGTCATGGTGGTGCACAACATGCTTCTGTATTGGAGAATTATCAGAGCCAGTTGTGCATATATTAGAAAACCCATTGATCATGAAGAGTGGCAAATCCAGATATTCAGCTGAGAGGAGGGAAGGAAGGCTCAACTGTAAATGTCAAATGCAAATTCTTTGAAAATAACTCCTACAATGCACTGCAAAACAAAGCAATCCACACGTGCTGATCACAAAAAATGTGACAGTAACATGAAACTGGACCGACGAATTTCGTGTCATTTTTCAACAATTTGTAATGTTTGTAATTTTGTAATGCGCTTTTGATTATTTTTATAGAAAAAGCGCAATATAAGAAAAAAATATTATTATTATTATTATTATTATTATTAACAATTATTGTTGCGAATTTCTGTCTTTAATTTCATTAGGAAAAAGAGCTCGCACAAGCCCCGAAAGTAACGAACCCCCGAAAGTCGTAGCGAGCCCTAGCGTGCGTAGCAGGCGCCGGGAAGAGGAAAACTGGGGAGAGAGCAAAAAGGGCCCCTGCAGTAAAGACCCCCTTTTGTTCATTTCTGCGGACGCTGGCGGCATCAAAATTCCGATTGGCTAATTCGCGCTGGGCGGTAAACAAAATAAATTCCCACGTGAAGTCAGCCATGTGTAAAAGCGTGCGCAAGGTTCTGATTGGCGAACGTATTGACAGTTGACATAATTCGATTACCAGGAAATCGGTCGGCGTAATGCGAATAGCTCGGTTCATGTTATAGCGGCCGTTCCTTCCCTTCTCCCCTCTCCTTTCTCGCGCCCCTCCTCCCCCTTCCGGAGTTTACGGTATTCTTCTGAGACGAATAAGGGGTTTGTTTGTGAGTTTTGTGTGTGGATCAGACGCAGAAAACAGACCATGATGCATAATTCGTCTCAAATGAATAATGCGTCTGACCCTATTTTCTGTATGTACCTTCGTCTCAGACTTATTATACGTCTTCCAAGATAAATACGGTCATCATCACAGTCACCACCACCATCATCATCATCGTCATCATCATCATCGTCGTTATCATCATCATCATCATCATCGTCATAATCATCATCGTCGTTACCATCGTCATTATCATCGTCATTATCGTCATCCTCACCTTTATCATTATCTGCTCGTGAATCCCTTAACTTTCGAATCGCTCGACCATTTGTACTGATGATGCTTCCCAGATAGCTAAACTCAGACTTTTACCTCCAAGAGCAGGAATCTTTTACAAAGATATCAGACTGCAGACTTACTGTAAACCTTGAGCCTTTTGATTTTCGGCACATAACATGGATTCCCAATTTACACTCCATTTATATATAAGAACGTCTAACTTTTGGGCTGAGGCTGAGCTAGGACTGGATGTTCTCACCTTTTGGCAATTTGAGCCGAAAAAGGTTCTTAGCACTCACTTAGGATAAATGATATATCACTCCTGCTACCTCATTAGCATTAATAAAGTATGGATAGTTCCCTGTCTCCTCCAGTCTAAGGGAGCTCTCCCTTTCACCCCATACTCTTTCACCCCAATTCTTATCCCAATTCTCATCCCCAATTCTTATAGTATTCCCCAACCCTTACGCAAAGGCTGCAACAGGACTTGGAAAAGTATTTATGTCCTTTATCCAACCTATATTACCCAATCCCGGGGTCTGAAATGACACGCCATGAGTACAGGCTCAAATGGTACGTAAATAGGTACAGCATTCACTTGCTGCAAAATTCGAAATCCCAGAGAGCTTGAGAGCAGTTGATAAAAGACACTCCTAGGCCACTTTCAATTTACCCCAAATTTCACATAATTTGGCACATTTATCTTTTCCCAATCATTCGCTAAAAATCACCAATTCCAACCAATTCCATCTTAAGTGTAATTCAACACAACTTTATCTTTTCTGTTCAGTTCCAACAACTTCCCAATTCGTTGAAATTAAGGGGAAATGGGGTTTTGGTTATTTGTGTGAAATTTGGGATTAATTGAAAGTGGCCTAGGAGTGTCTTTTATCAACTACTTACGTCAAAATTTAGCACAAAGAATTTTGTCCATTTTTCAAATTCTGCAACGGCCAATTCCAGTGTGGGAAAATCTCTCCCAAAATGAAAAAAACTGCATCTCTCAACCACTGAAAGTTCCATCTGTGAAAAAGTTTCTCCGGAAAAGAAAATGTCTGATTCCGAAGATGAAGACGAAGAAATAGATGACACTCCTGAAATTATTCAAGAAACATATACAACCATATGGCATTCTCACAAAAATCCCAGACTTGAACATTTCAAAGTTGTCATCCGCAAAAATCAGGGAAAGAATCAAATTCCACTCAAAGATCTCGAGTTTTATCAAGAACAAATTCTCTCCCAAATTCCTCTCCACAAAGTCACAAGAAAAAAAGTCAGGGAGTTTGTGAAAGCTTCCAAATGGAAAAAAGTCAATGGCAACGATCATGAAATTTTCAATCACATAACAAATCACGACGGGAATGATTATGAGCATCTTGAAAAATTCCTCATTGATGATTTTAAACATTTTTCACTCGAATATGATGATCTTCATCCAAATAGAAAAAAGTTTCTCAATTTCAATCAAGTTCTTTTCTCCCTTCTGAAAAAGAATGGTTTCAACCCAAATGAAGATGATTTCAAACTGCTTATTCTTCCATCAAGAAGGGCAGAACAGGAAAAAATAATCCAAACCATCTTCAAAAAATTAAATTGGAAAGAAAATGGAAGCCAGTGACCATGAAGATTGCTCCACTTGCTCAGAGGAGGAAGAAAGGAGCGAAGATGAAACCCCAACAACATCTGACGAGAAATTCATTGTCTCTGATTCGGAGATGGAGGAAGCAGAGCAAAATGAAGAAGAGGAAGACACAATTGAACTCCTCTTTGAATCATTCATCAATCTCCAAGAGGAACACAAGATTCTCAAAAATGAACTCCAAAAACAAAGTTGTCTCCTCTGGGAAATCCACCGGGAATTGAAAGAAAGCAAAGTGAAGTGAAGCGGTGTTTTGAAATCCTGAATATGAATGTTGAACATTCATATTCTGTCTCAGAGATTTTCCACATCACTCAGTGGAACCCAGGAATTGAATTTATCGGGATATCCTTTCCATTTAACCAAGGCTTTCTTTTTCTTCTGGTCGCGGCGAATAACCTTTTCAATGCGTAAAATATCTTGGTTTGTCCCTTGAAGTTCTTGTTCATAGAAGCTTCCTTTGATCGGTTCTCCCAACAAATCAACTAAGCGGTATGTCACAGGATTTGTGTTCAATATTTCGTTGACGGCAAATATCTCCTCTGTCCAGTTCGGGGTGAAACCTTTGTCGAATATCTTTCGTTTGTATTTTGATATTCTAACCCTGTCACCGACTTTGAATTTGCTGGGTTGTGTTTAGCATAAATTAGGTCTCCGAAAAGATTAGCGAACACTTGCCTCTCATTTTTCTGTTTGCTCGCCTCTGCAGGTGACATCTTAATGCTTGAATGATAAGTGTTATTATATTGATTCACTAACCTGTCCAGTTTGTCCCAGTATATTGTATTATTGTTAGCAGAAAACATCCGGAAGAGTTTCTCCTTCATCGTCTTGTTCCAACGTTCAACCACAGATGACTTTTCTTCATTCTCTGTGGTATACAATTTTATCCCATTCTTATTCAGGAGATCCTTCATAGTTCCATTGAAAAATTCACTTCCTTTGTCTGTCCAAAGCATTTTCGGTTGTCGCTTCATGCCGAATATGGATCGGAAAGCATCGGCGACTGTTTGTCCTCGCTTGTCTTTCAAGGGGCGAATCCAACCGAACTTTGAGAAAACATCGATCACCATCAGGAGATATCTTATTCCTTTGTTCCACCTCGAATATTTCCCCATCTCGACTAAATCAGCCGCCCAGATGTTGTCAATCCCATATGCAATAACTCTTCTCTTTGGAAATCTTCTTCTTATTGGCTGGTGAAGTTCATTTGCCAGATTTTGAGTCCAGCCTTCACTCAAAATCTTTTCCCGTTTTTTGGGAGACCGAGGCCCAGTTTTTGTTTTGCATCAATGGTATTTCGTGCCAAAGCATGACCCCACTGTCTTTCTTTCCAGGGAATGGAATCCAAAGCGGTGACCATTTTCCTGTCTGCTTTATTTTTACATTTGCGTGGATTTGCTTCTTTTGCACAAACTGAATAATCCACATCGTGTTGCATAGCCACTGCATCTGTTTTTCCTGTTGGTTGTTGCATAATTTCAAGAATCTTCCCCTTTTCATCGAATCTAACTTGCTTTTCCAAAGGGTTATACGGACCAGTGAAGTTATGCCCGGAAGAGTGAATCCTTTTTTCGGCTTGGGCAGCTTCCCAATTAAAGCATGAACATCCAGCCCACTCCCATCCAAATCTTTTCTATCTGTCTTATACTTTCTGTTTGGTCTAATCGCCGTGCTCAGTTGATTGAGCATATCGGAAGAGGTTTTGGCAAGAAATGGTTTCATTTTGTCCAAAGCGAAATCCAATGCTTTATTCTGCATGTTTTTATTTCTCAGCAGTTCACTTGCTCCATATCTCCCCATTTCAACTGTTTTTTTCCCCATCCAAGGTAAAAGATGTGTAAAACCAGTCAGTGCAAGTTCTCCAAAACCGCCCCCATCTTGTGAGGGCAAACTCAGTTTCCCTGGTTCTGCTTCACAAATCTTGTTTTCTTTATGCCACAGGAAGCGCAATGACAAAACCACATCCTTCTTCCATTTTTTGTGATCATATATCCAGATGGTTCCTCGCATTCCGTCTATTTCTTCTCTTTCAAACAATATGTCAACATTGTCTCCATTGTCTCCATTGTCTCCATTTTCAGTCGAAATATTGTTTTATGAATTTTTTCATTTTTCATTTGATCAGTCAAACTGAGAGGTTTGAGAATCTCATAGAAATCTTTTCCCTGTGCCCATTGGTGCAGGAAGAAGAGGCAATAATATCCACAAAGAACACTTTTCAAGTCTTGATACTGACTGCTGTTCCAAAGCACAGGTTTGTTGCTTTTGAATTCTTGGGGAAATCCCATTCCAAATGAGTCAAAATACCACGTGAATTTTTTTCCAGGAGCACAACAAACCCAATGAGTCCCTGCATTTTTCAGCGAATCAAGGTTGATAATACAGGGAGTGTGTTGTTTTGACATGAATTGATCTCTCGCAAAGATGCCTTTAAAGTTGGGAATCTGCAGAAACTCAATCCATTTCATGAGATCCATGTTTGTCAGGGGTTTGTTAACGAACTTTGGTTTCACAACAATGTTCCGAGCAATGGGATTTTGTTGAATAGACTGTTCGGTCCCAGCAGAAGTCCTTCGCCCTTTTTTTTTTTTTTTTTACCCATTCCCCAACTGCCAACGACTGGAGGAGGCCGTGCCCAAGGAGTCCACAATCTTGGAGCTCCTTTTCCTTTTGGGTGTCCAACTCTGGGAGCACCTTTTCCTTTTGGGCGTCCAACTCTTGGTGCGCCTTTCCCAAACAGGTTTTTCACCATGTCAATAGCCAGCGGAATACCAATGGATGCTAGAATAGCGCCTAATGCTCCTCCAGATTGTTTTTGAGTTGGTCTCACAACTACTTGCCCCCCTGATTGCAGGGCAACCAAAATGTCCTGTTTCTGTTTATTTGTCAACAAACTTTTATTGTCAATCAGTTTCTGAATTTTATTTTGGGGAATGAGAAATCCACCAATCTGGCCGCCGCTTCCGCTTATCTTTTTAACTACTTGACTTGCTCCTTCACTCGCTAAACCAGCCAGTGCTGACAACCCAAGTGTTTTACCCAGGGTGGGCACCAGTGTTTTGGCTAGAGGAACAATAGCAGAAAATAGACTTCCACCTTGTTTCATCACTTTTTTGATTTGCGTTTTTGTTATCTTAATCTCAACTCCTTTTCTCAACGTTGAGGTTCTGGAAATTCTTTTAATTTGATTGGCTGTCAGCATCAGTTAATCATTTCCACTTGTTTGATTACTACCCAATCTCAGGGTGACTGGATTGTTTGTTCTGAATGCTCTTCCAAGCTTTTGTTTTTGCCCTTCAGACAAATTTACTTTATATGGGTGATATGTTGTCATTTTTAATGATAACATATGTTTTCGCTCCGCTCAGCTTCACGCAATGACCAGCTCATTTCCAACTTTATCAATCTTAGCTGTTTCCTCATAGAGAACCACTGCATGCACATTGAAGGCGGCAGTTGCATTGGCATTCAGCGTATATCGAAATATCAGTTGTTTGGGATCTCTTGTTGGTTTTTCAGCTTGGTAAGACAAGTCGAAATAAATGAGGCTATAAAGTGATTGAAAGTTAGCCAAATTCAACTGAGTCCCAGTGTTGAAGTCATTTTTCCTCATTGCATAAGCCATGACATCATTGAAGATTCTGACTTTTGATTCTGTGTCATAGTCAGTTTCAGGATAAAACACTCCATTTCCATACTCCAATCTGCAAGTTGACAAGGATGAGTTTGCATCTGCTGTATTCAGCTTGAAAGTATCCATCAAATATGGAGAGTCTTCTGCAGGGTCATCATTGGGTGGAGCTGTTCTTTTCAGCCAGACAAAAATATGCCTTACATTATCAATGCTCGCTGAAATCTGGAAGAACCCTGATGATTGTGCAGGAGCTGATTGTTCATATGTTTCCCTCAGATACTTCCATTGCGATTCTTTCAGGAATGAACTGACAAATTTATCATAAAGAGAATCTTTGGGAGTCAGTCTTGGCACCCAAAGCAAAAATCTGTTAATAACAACTCTTCCAGGATCTGTACCATTTGCCATATGAATTAATTCAGAATCCTGTTGAAGATTAATTTCAAATTGCAGTTGCATTGGGACCAACAGCCTGTCTTCCAGTTCTTCGAAAAAAGAGAAACGATTCAGGGGAATAATCGTGTTGACATTTTTTGCCCCTCCAGTTCCATTGTCTCGAAGAGCTTGAGTTTGCAGTCGTCTCGCTTCAAATCCTGTGTTATTCGCAGCTGTTGTTGCATTCACATCTAAATACCAGAAACTGTTCTTTGCTACTGACCTGCTGAAGTCATCTGAGTATTCCAACAGATTTTTAACAAAAGTAACTTTATGCAGATTGTCAGGTTCGTAAACAATCTTCCCTGCAGATCGGATGGTCATGTGTTTTATCAGGGAATGTGAGCCATTTATGACTGTTATCCTATCAGCAGCAGCATATCCAGCACCATCTGCTAATTTCTGGAGTTGAAATTGCACTTCAAAATAAGCGTTATGCCAGTCATAAAACGCCGATCTGTCATTGATGGTGAATTTATAACCATTTTTTCCTTGTGCTTGCCCATTTGCTGGGGCCCTGAGTACATCATCCAACTGGAAGCGCACTAATTCATTTCTTTGGAGATATTCATTCGATCGAAAAGCCATTTTGATAGATTATTTTAAATTCCTTGGCCACTGATTAGTCTATTCAGGATATCATTTGCACTTTCTCTCTGTGGTTGTTTCACAGGGAGTGATTGTGGTTTTCGTCCTCGTTTCGCGGGACTCGCAGATGGTTTTCCAATCTTCATGTTTCCCAGTTTTTTCATAATCAAATCACCTGATTTCTCCACCGCTGCTTTACCTAGTTTTTCTCCAGCGTGAGAAATTCCTGCGTCCAATGCTTTTTTCGCAAATGGTTTCGCAACTTTCTTGAGAATTCCTTTCATGGCTGGTCCTGCCATCTTTTTCAGTGGCTTGAAGATGGAATCAAAAATGATGCCTGTTCCTTTGTGCTTATAAACAAACTTCCCCAGTTTGGGATAATAATAACGAGAAAATTCATATGCTTTCATTTTATAGTCTTTTTTTTAATATCAACGAGAATGCTGTGTCTGCCCCATTCAGGTTGACAATTCTTCTTTTCCCGTCTGTGATATACATTCGAATGGAGCTTATTGTGTTTTTATTCACGGGGCAGAATGCTATTTTTATGGGTTCACGCTCAAAACTATATGATGCCTGCAGAACAGATGTGGAAAAGGAATAGATGATATCAGTCTCTTCCCCATCCACAAGTGAGTCATTTGTCAGATCACAATGAATGTTCAACATATCAGTATCTTGACTCAAATTAGGAACTTTAGGGCCAACATTAACTTTCTCCTTCAGAATCTTTTTATCAAACCCTACAAGCTCCCCGAAATTCGATTGGGTGAAATCCAGTTGATAATTTTCAGCCAGTGTTATTGTCACTCTGAAAGTTTCATTGCTGAAAGCAAGATTGATTGGAAAAACATCTTCTTTTCCATCTCATTTCACCACTGTTGCTTCCTGGATGAAATCATTTATCCCAGAATACTCCCAAACCCCAACAGGAAAAGCAATATCGGAAAATGTTTTCCCGCCATCAGAGGAAAATCTGATCAGTTGATTTTCATATTGAGGATTGATGTTATACCACGTAAAACTCATATTGATAATTCGTTTCAACCCAACAACATATTGATCATTCGGATCAAGAATAATTGGACGATTAAATTTTGTTGTGAAATCTGCAGGTTTGTTTTGTTTGTTCTTAACGGCGTAAGATGATAAAACAATTTCTCTTTCCATTTTATGTTTTGAAATAGTTTTTGAACAGCTTTTCATGCTGGGACCTGTTAATAACTGACTCTTTCAGGAGAAGATCGAGAATGCCCACTCCAGTGTTTCTGATTGCCAGATTTGTATTCCCAGCATTGATGGAGCCAATGATGACTTCAAGTTTCTGGAGAAGATCTTTTGGGTTGGAGAAAAAGCGGATGGCCCCACCTCTTTGTCTTCTCCTCAGCCCAGAACCCTGAAATGTTTTTGCTTTCCTTGTGTAATGTTGTATGTAATCATTCAGAGCTCTCCTTGAACGATCTATTCCTTGATGTTGTATTTGTTTCTGCTCTGCTGTTATTTCCCCCTTTTTAAACTTTTTGGTGAAAGAAGCTTTGAAACCGTTTAATTGTCTTCTTCTAAAGTTTGCCTCGGCAAGAACGTTTTTCTCAAGATAATTTTTTTTCTGCGTTGCGGAGAAATCTGGGTTATTAAGAGCCGCATCTACTGTATTATAAGTGTAGATATGCAAATCAGTTAGTAATTTATTTGCTTCCCCTTCAGTAGCTTTTTCATATGAAGGTGGATCATCTTCTTCATATAGAGGCGGGTCATCTCCTAGCTCCTTCTTTATTTCTTCATAGGTTGGTGGATTTACTGGGATTTGTTTTTCTGCTTGCGGTGAAACGACCTCATCGTCAAACAAACCACCAACATCCATCTCTTCAAATGGGTCGACTTCCGGAAGATAATCTATGCCTGGATCGACTTTTGAGGTTGTTGGTTGCCTCCTCCGAACTGGCAAAGCTGACTGCCTCAAATTCGATGCAACAACCTCATCTAATTTTGCTGTTATGGGTTTGAACATTTTTTCAAATCCGATTTGACTTGTCTCTTCACCCAACTTTTTCTGGGTGATGACATCGTGAACAAAGTTGATTTTTTTACCCAAAGCAGATTTGCTTTTTGCCATTTCATTCCATTTCAATAAACTCATTTTAAGTCCACAAACATGAATTTGAATGAAGAACATGATGTTGAACAAGATGTTCATCTGAATTTGTCTTCTGGGAAATAAAATGAAGATTCCAAATTATGATTGCCATGACCCAATCACAAATTTTCGACAGCTGCATCCTTTCATGCCTGATCGAGCTTTCAGAATGTTGATCTGTGGTCCTTCAGGATCAGGGAAAACAAATGTTCTTCTGGATATGATTTTGAGATTGTTGTATTACGATAAAATTTATCTCTATGCGAAAAATCTTGACCAAGCCAAATATCAACATTTGCTGAAAAAATTTCACCCAATCAGCAAAGAAGCTGGGTATGACATCGTGGAAGCATCCCCGGATGAAATCATCCCAGTTTCTGAATTATCAGGAGAGAATCAAAAACTGGTTGTTTTCGATGATTTTGTTTGCGAAAAGAATCAAAAACCCTTGGTTGATTATTTCATTCAAGGGCGGCATAAGAATTGTTCTGTCATCTATCTTTCACAAAGTTATTTCCAAACACCAAAAGATATCCGACTGAATTGCTCACATTTTTGCATCTTCGAATTCCCCAGCAACAATGAAGTTTCCCTGCTCTGCAGGGAGACACAAGTCAGCAAAGAAGATTATCTGAAAGCAACACATGATCCGTTTTCTTTCCTCTATGTGGATAAGCCGAGGAAATTCATTGCCAAAAACTTTGATGAAACAATATAAAATGAGCTATTCAAATGGATTACTTTCTGAAACACACACCTCACAGGGAGGACGAGATGGAAAAGATGGATTGCCAGGAGTTGGTTTTAAACTGACATCAGAGGGGAATTATGACATGTCAAACAGAAAACTGGTCAATGTCGCTGAAGGAACAGCAAATGGTGATGCAGTCACAAAACACCAAGTTGACGCGCTAGACAGAAGTGTGGAAACCAAACTGATTCAATTGAGAGCAGATTCTTTTCAGGTTGATGGATCCTCCCATATGACAGGGGACTTGGATCTTCGGGGAAAGAAACTGATTCTTCCTGGAGAGATTGACATGGATCGGAAACTGATCACAAATCTGGATACTGATGAATCAAATGATCTTTCTGCAGTGAATATGGTGACGCTGAAAAAATATCACCCAGCTGCACCTGCTCACACGCATGAAGTAACGAAAGACATTGATTTGAAAGGGCTTTTCAATGTCACGCATTCAAAACAACAAACTTATGATGACCTGTCATCGAACTATAACAATCTGATCTCCTATGATGACGCAAAGAATGTTTTTCTCAGCCGGAAAGAGACATTCCCAATGGAAACAAGCTTGGATATGGGAAGCCATTTCATTTATAACGTGAAAGATCCAACAGCAATCGATCAAGCAGCCAATAAAAAATATGTCGATCAACATAATGATTTGGTGAAGTCATCAATTAAGTTTGTGGCTGACACTGTTCTCTTCCAGTCTGGAGGAACAATGACAGGCCTAATCGATATGGGGGATAATCAAATAACAAATATGGGAACACCGACAAATGACAATGATGCAACGTCAAAATCTTGGGTCGATTTAGAGATTGCGGCTGGCAGAACACAAACAGAAAATGAGTTGAAAAAGTTCGTGAATGAAACAGCAATTTCCCCAGCTGGAAATTTGCAAGATGCATTTCATTTTCTCATGGGTGATGCGGGGGAATCTTTCAATGGGCATGATTTGCAAGTTGTGGGAGTTGTGGATTTCCCATCTTCTCCGCATCATTTCAATAAGAAGGCGTTTCAATTGAACATTGGGAAAGATTCTTCAAATTTGTTTTCTGGGAGAATGGGATTTAATATGCGAAATCTGCCGGAAGGAGAGTTCACTTTGGTTGTTGAGTTCTTTCCCGAGGCCATGACGAGTGTTTCAGTTAATGTGGTTTCCACGAGCTTGAATATCAACCAACAATCAACGAAGAAGTTTTCCAACTATTCTCGATCAATCATTCACATGCATAAATGGCAGATTTCTCCCCCTGAATTCGTCTTTTTGGATTTGAAATGGCAGGGAACAGCAGCATCTCCTTCAATCGGAACAACTCATTTGATCGTTTATGGAATTGAAGGATCCCACGCCGATGTTCCAAGTTCTGTCTTTGATTCCCCCTTCGTCTTTGACTCGGGGAAGATGGTTATGCAGAGAGACTTGGATTTGAATGACCATCAAATTCTCAATTCAAATTTAAGCAATAACTTTATGCTGATTGGAAGATATAGAAAATCATCTGAAAGCGCCATAAATGTACTTTTCGATAATTATTTTAATGATATAGTCATCCCCATCCGATGCAAATTAATTAAGGCGTTTGCTCAAATTTTATCAAAAACATCTTCTTTTCCACAACTAACTTTAACTTTCCCAGCTAAACACTCACAAAGTGGAACTAGTTTTAGCAGTGATAATAGAATTCAAACATTCACGTTTTCAACTGTTGTTTACAAAGCAGGAGAGTTATTTTCAGCAAGAATAGATGATCGATCATTAAATATTGGGGCTGCCCAAATCACATTTCTTTTTGAAAAAGCCTAAAAAATGAAAGAAGACATCTTTAGTTTCAATCACATTAACACAGCCATTGGAGAAGAAAAACTGGAAGAGATCAAGCAACTCTTCCGATTCTATCACAAAAGATTTTGGTGTTTGAAAAGAGCTCACAAACATTTCAAAAAGATGAATTTGTTTGTGAATTTGACGTCGTCCGCTCTTGTTGCGATTGGCGCAATTGCTGGAGGAGTGACAATGAATCCTGTGATTTTGGGAGTGATTTCAGGTGCAGGATTAGTCGTCAAAACAGGGAATGAAATGAAGAAATATGGGAATAAGATCGAAATGACAAAGTTCGCGTTCACAACTTACGAGAAAACATTGACTGATCTGCGTTTTGCTTTGAGGGGTGGACAATTCAATCGAAATGAATTCCTTCCTGCAATGGAAGTGATTGATGGGATTGTGATTGATTTGGGGTTGGATCTGGAAAAGTTTGAGAGGCAATATGAAAAACGATTTGTGTGATTTTTCATTTCTGGGAAATGAAAACTCAGTTCTTGATGAATGTAGTTCGTGTCCACAATTCACACACTGAGTGAGATGATTTCTGTACGTAAAAACTCCATTGCCCTTTGTCGAGATTGAGCATAAAGTCTTCTAAACCAGGATAAATTAGATAACCAAGCGTCCCAAACACCTGTGTAACCTCCCAATAATCTTCCACGATGAACCAGTCACCTGTGTACATATTACATAACACCATCTTGTCGTTTTTGCCTGCTGGTGCGTCTGCAAATTCATGCCCTGGAGTGAAATCTTTGAAGTTTTCTACCACTTTTTGCCAAATGAGTTCCATCTTTTGGAATGTCAACTGACCCCTGTTTTGGAATGTCAACTGATTCATCTTCTGGAATGTCAACTAACTCATCTTTTGGGATGTCAACCGACTCATCTTTTGGGATGTCAACTATCTCATCTTTTGGGATGTCAACTATCTCATCTTTTGGGATGTCAACTAACTCATCTTTTGGGATGTCAACTAACTCATCTTTTGAGAAGCTAACAAACTGTGGAAATGGAAATGGAGATGGTTCTGTTTTCAGGAACTCTTTTAACTTCTCAATAACAACATCCCATTTTTCTTGCGGCCAGGGAACACTCTGTCTTGGGTGTATTGATTGGTATTCTATATTCATTAACTCTCCGGGAGAATATTCAAAAGATGCAATGTTTATTCCCGGCTTCAAGCGTCTGTTGTTTTTAGGCATGGGTTTTGGTTTTGGTTTTGGTTTTGGTTTGGGAGAAACATCATCTTGCACCACTTTCAGATGACGCCCATCTTTTAAATGGAATGTTCTTTTCCCCTCTTTCAAAACACGACATACATATTGCCTGGTTAACTCAAGATAAGGAGAGAGAGCAGACATTGATGGCACTGACGCCTCTTTTTCACCAGTTTTCATGTCAATCAAATGCCACATTTTACTAGGGGGAAAAAAGTTGACAAAAAAAGAAAGTTTTGTCAACTAAATATTCTGGAGAAAGTTTCCCCAGATTCTGGGGAAATCATTTTGTCAAGACCGATATAAAAAGTTGTCAATTTGGTTGTTTACAGGAGAAAAAAATGTTTTTGAAAATAAAAAAATAAAAAAATAAAAAATAAAAAATGGATTTTAAAAAGATTTTCCTCCAGTTTTTTTCCTGTAAACAACCAAATTGACAACTTTTTAAATCGATCTTGACAAAATGATTTCCCCAGAATTTGGAACAAATTTAGTTGACAAAATGATTTCCCCAGAATTTGGGGAAAATATTTATCAAGACCGATATAAAAAGTTGTCAATTTGGTTGTTTACAGGAGAAAAAAGTGTTGTGAAAATAAAAAAATAAAAACTAAATAAAAAAAAATGGATTTTAAAAAGATTTTCCTCCAGTTTTTTTCCTGTAAACAACCAAATTGACAACTTTTTACATCGGTCCTGAACAGATTTCACATCACAGATGTCAAATCAAACTTCATTTTCATTTTCATTTTCATCCCTATCCTCATATTCATCAAAAACTGAGGCAGTTTGAACTATTTCCTCCACTAAAACTTCATCTACAATTGCTGTGATTGATCTGACGTTTCCACAGAAAAGATGTTTGATGGAAAAGACAACTTGCCCAAAAAGTGGCATGCCAATGAGTTCTTTTTGTTTCCTGATGGATTTTTTCTTCCCATCAATCAACTCCCAAAAACGACAAGAGAAATCCGTTTTGGGGATTTTGGAGGGATAAATCTTTGCAAAGATCTTTTCCTGCTCAGATTTATCTGTTTTCACAAGAAGGAAATCTCCCTCGCGGTACTTGGCAAAAGATGGACAAACTTTTTTCACTTCATCTCGTTTGGCAACAGCTGCTTTATTGAGATGAGTTTCCAGATTTCTGAAAAATGAAGTATCTTTTTCGGAGAGATTGATACCCAGTGAAAAAGAATCTCCTTCATGAGCAAAGATTTTAAACTTTGTTTGGAGTTTCAGTTGAAGTTTTTTGTCATCGAGAGAACATGGGAGAAGACAATATGAAATCTTTCCAGAGGTTCGTTTTTGAGGTTCTTGGAGAGTGATCTTGGAAATGGAAACTTTTTCGGGATTCATTTTCTTGAGTGAGATAAAAAAATGATTTTTTTCATTTCCAAATCCATTTCTCCATAAACTGCCTATCTTCTTCAGTTTCAACTGGAAGAAAACCATTTGCCATGTCAACAGCTTTCTGAAAGTTCATTTCATTTTCAACCCCTTTCATCCATGCGATTTCTTCATCCGTCAACCCACATGCTTTGTGAAATTTGGGATGAATCCAAGTTGCATGATTTTTTATTTCAGTCAGTGGAATTTGGGTTTCCTCCACAGAAAAGAAATCTTTGCCCTCGATTGTGAAAAGTTTTTCTTTGTCCATTTTTTCTTCATTGGAGAAAAAATTCAAAACGTGGCTTGACAATCTTCAACACATTTATTCATACCAGCCTGAATGTTTGAGAACATTTTTGGCATTCCTTTTCTTGCACGAGCATGCATATATTTATCATCCGCAGCTTTCACTCTCATGAGATTGATAAATTTCTCCAGTCTGGGAGATGCCCAAGTGACTTCATGAGATTTCTCGGTTGAATCCAGAAAATGAGTTTTTTTCTTACAGAGTTGATTGAAAAAAACTGTGCGTGATAATCCAAATCTTTCCTGAATTTCCTCTGCGGTGAAAAAATCTTCTCCATCAATCTGGATAAATGGCGACTCTTCTTCCTCCTGAATCCAAAAGGTTTTTTTGTCAGCTCTTCTGAAATATTTGATGTTGCCTGATTTGAGAACTCGTAAAATCGTTTTTGAGGGAAGTCCAGTTTGTTCACTGGCTTCTTTGAATGTGAAAAAGATTTGCTTTTCTTTTCCTTCTTCTTGGATTGAAAACTTCATTTTAAATAGAGAAAAAATCTTTTTTCCCCATTTAAAATGTCAACTTTAGCTGCATGGAAATCATTTGCGCGATCATCTGGATTGCGAGGATGGTCGCGATTGAAGAAAAATGAATTGGTGGAGTTTTTAGTTGAAAATCTATGGACTGGAGGAGCAGCTCAGAAAAACCCCCTGAATTGGAAAAATAAAAAAATACGGGTGCCTATTTTGATTCCGATTAAAAGAAGAGTGACTGTGAGAAGAATGCCTATAAAAACCATTCCCAAAGTAATAAAAAAACAAACAGAAACGATTTCAGATTGGTTGAATTGGCTGGAAAATGTAGATGATGTGGAAATTAGGAGAAGATTGAATCCCGCGGTGGAAAGATTGAAAAAACAAACCAAAGAATTGTGGGAACAAAGGTTGGTTGTGGAAGAAGGAAAATCCGCTTTAAAAGGATTCGCGAAACAATTTGTCATTCAAGGAGATAATTCCCCAACTCCACAAGATTTTCTCCGGAAAGCAAGATGGCAAATTATCCAGCTCTTACAAGCAAATCCACAAACAAAAGTGAAATGCATTTTGAATACCGAGATGTCTCAAACCAGTTGGGCTTCTGGCGAGGAAATAATTGACACTCCAGTTTTCCATTCCCAGCAGAAAAAGAATTTGGGGAACAACGTTGAGATTGTTGATGAAATGGAAAGAGAAATGATTGAAAACTTAGAAAATTTCAATCGCAGGGGAAATAATTGGGTGTTTGAAAGAGTAATTCATTTAGAAATTCATTTTGTGCGCTGGAACCCACTGCGAGGATCTTCCTGGATTGCTTTACCTCCAGACTTGGGGAACAAGAAAGCTGTGATCAACATGAAAAATGAAGATGACATGTGCTTCAAATGGTGCATTACCAGAGCATGTAATATGGTTGCGTCCCATCCGGAAAGAATCACACCAGCTTTACGACAACAAGCAGAAGAATTTAATTGGGATGGTTGTAAATTCCCCATGGCCGTGACAGCAATCAAACAATTTGAGAAAAGAAATGCTGAAATTTCAGTGAATGTTTTTGGCTGGAATGGATCTGTCTTTCCCCTGAGGATTACCGAGGAAGAAAAAGAACGCCATGTGGATTTGATTCTGCTGAAAAATGAATTCAAAACTCACTTTTGCCTGGTGAAGAATTTCTCTCACCTTGCAGCCTCTCAAGTTTCACGCAATGGGCATGAAAGATTTTACTGTAAAAGATGCCTCAATTCATTTCCCAGCGTGGAAAGTTTGAAGAAACATAAAGTTATTTGCGGAGAATTTGAGGCGACAAAGATTGAAGTTCCAGGAGGCACATGCTCTTTCCGTAACTTTCAAAAGATGTTGCATGTGCCAGTTGTAGGTTATGCGGATTTTGAATCCATTCTGAAACCCACAAGTGGTGATTTGGGAAAGAATACTCAGAAAACTCACGAGCATATTCCCTGTGGATTTGCGTTTCATCTCGTTTCCCCATTTTTGCAAATGGAACCCGTGTTGAAAAGAGCAAAAGATGAAAATGAAGAACTTCCCAAAGATTTCATTCGGGAATTGATTTTCCATGTAAAACAAGCTCAACTGAGTTTGAAGAAAAAGAAAATGTTTCCCCTGACCAACCAAGAATGGAAATCATTTCGAGAAGCCACAGTGTGTTGGTTGTGCCGAGGAGAATTCGGAGAAGATGAACTGTTTAAAGTCAGAGATCACTGCCATTTCACTGGAAAATTCAGGGGAGCAGCGCACAAATCTTGCAACAGAAAGTTTCAGCGGCCAAAATTCACCCCTGTGTTTTTCCACAATCTCCAAAATTATGACGCACATCTTTTTGTGCGGAGTTTGGGAACAGTGGATGAAGTTTTAAGCGTGGCATGCATCCCCAACAACGAAGAGAAATATATTTCTTTCTCCCTGAAGTTTGAGTTGAAAAAAGAATGGAAATGGGTGAGAGGAGAATGGAAAGAAATCGCTGTGAAACATGAAATTCGATTTCTGGATTCCTTTAAATTCACGCTGGTGGGATTGGCATCGCTGGTGAAGAATCTTCCTAAAGAAAAACTGAAAGAAACCACCAGATTTTTTGGAGAACGCAGCGAGTTGGTATGCCGAAAAGGAGTTTATCCCTATGAATTCATGGATGGGTTTGATAAGTTTGAGAAAAAACTGCCAAAGAAAACCGCTTTTTTCTCCCGATTAAATCAGGAGAAAGTGAAAGATGCAGATTTTCAACACGCCCAGATAGTCTGGGAAGAATTTGAGATGAAAAACATGGGAGAATTCCACGATCTTTATTTGAAAACTGATGTGTTGCTGCTTGCCGATGTCATAGAAAGTTTCAGAAAACTTTGTGAAAAACATTACGAACTGGATCCAGCTCACTTCTTCACTGCACCCGGAATGGCTTGGGATGCAATGTTGAAAATGACGGAAGTGGAATTGGAACTTCTGGAAGATGTGGATATGTTGTTGATGATTGAAAAAGGGATCAGAGGTGGAAACGCAAATGTATTCAAGCGATTTGCAAAAGCAAACAATAAATATTTGAAAGATTTCAACCCCGATCAAGCTTCCAGTTTTCTGGTTTATTTGGATGCAAACAACCTTTATGGGTGGGCAATGTCACAGCCTCTTCCAGTTGGAGAATTCCAATGGATGGAAGAAAATGAATTGCAAAACTGGGAAAACTTTGTGAATGAAGAAGGAATTGGTTGCATTCTTGAAGTTGATCTCATTTATCCCAAAGAACTGCATGACGACCATAACGATTTTCCCCTGGCTCCAGAAATTTTGATGTTGGGAAAAGTGTCAAAGTTAACACAAAATCTGAGGGATAAAGAAAACATGGTTTTGCATGGAGAGAATTTAAAACTCTTTCTTTCCCTGGGAATGAAACTGAAAAAAGTGAAAAGAGGCATTAAATTCAAAGAAAGACCTTTCATGAAATGTTACATTGATAAAAACACAGCCCTGAGAGCCAAGGGACAAAATGCATTTGAAAAAGATTTCTTCAAGCTGATGAACAACTCCGTATTTGGGAAAACCATGGAAAACTTGAGAAAACGAGTTTCCATTGAACTGGTGAAAGATGTTGAAAGGGCAGAAAAATTAATTAACAAACCCAACTTCGCAGACTTGAAGATTTTCGATGAATTTTTAATTGCGATCAAGATGAGGAAAACGCGAGTGGTCATGAATAAACCCATCTTCGCTGGGATGTCAATCTTGGATCTGTCCAAAACTTTGATGTATAACTTCCATTATGGGTATGTGAAGAAAAAGTGGGAAAAATGTTCTGTCCTATATACCGACACAGATTCTTTGGTGCTGGAGATTGAAACAGAAGATTTCTTTGCGGATATTGCGAAAGATGTGCCAGAGTGGTTTGACACAAATGACTTTCCCAAAGATCACCCAGCTGTGTTGAATGGAATGCCAATTGTGAAAGAAAACAAGAAAAAGATTGGGCTGATGAAAGATGAATGCGGGGGCGCAATGCTGAAAGAATTTGTTGCCCTAAAACCGAAACTATATTCTTTCCTGATTGAGGAGAACGCAGAAACCATTGGAAAACAAAAAGCAAAAGGAGTGAAAAAATGCATGATCAAAAAGAGTTTGAGACATGCAAACTTCGTGAAATGCTTGAAGACAAAACAAACACAAATCAGAAAACAAAGTGTATTTCGCAGCAGGGACCACCATTTGTTCACGGAAAACATGACCAAAATTGCGTTATCTGCCAATGATGACAAAGTTGTGATTCAGGAAAATGGAATTAACACGCTGGCTTTGGGGCATTGGAGACTGGAGGAAAATGTCTGCGTATAAAGAAGGTTTCCCAGAGAGTTGACCTTGGAATTTATGAAAAATGGACAAAATTCTTTGTGCTAAATTTTGACGTAAGTAGTTGATAAAAGACACTCCTAGGCCACTTTCAATTAACCCCAAATTTCACATAATTTGGCACATTTATCTTTTCCCAATCATTCGCTAAAAATCACCAATTCCAACCAATTCCATCTTAAGTGTAATTCAACACAACTTTATCTTTTCTGTTCAGTTCCAACAACTTCCCAATTCGTTGAAATTAAGGGGAAATGGGGTTTTGGTTATTTGTGTGAAATTTGGGATTAATTGAAAGTGGCCTAGGAGTGTCTTTTATCAACTACTCTTGAGCACAACCTAAAATAATCGCTCCTTGTTCTATCCATTTAGAAACCTTGTTTTCGTGTCCATAGTCTTACCGATTTGTTTTTGCCAAGTTACATGGTGCGTAAGGACATCACTCGCTTAAAGGAATCGGGGTCACGGAAGGGAAATCTATCAACTGTCCTTAGATCCTGGGATAACCCTCTGTCAATACCTTCAAGCAGTCCAGTCCAGCTTCCTCCACGCCCGCGGTCCCATCTGGAGGTACCCACATAATTTCACGAAGTTCGGCTCTCTTTAAACTGAAACCCGTACACAGAGAAAAACGTACTTTAAGGAGGCTCGTACCCATTTCTCAAGTCCACACCCTTTCAATTTCAATGAGCCATATCTTTTGTTGTAGCGCATAAAAAGTCAAGCCACTTTGCATGCAAACACACAATACATTAAACTTTATGGGAGTATAGGATTTGTTAACATCGGTGCTTCCATGGCAACGGAATGGTGATCCTCCGAAATTGACAAGTTGCGGAGTTTCTCTAGATCAAGAAAAAATTTTGTAAACCCGCTAGTGGACTAGTTGATTAGACCATGGACTTCAACTGGACAAAGTTTGAAAGAAATGTATGAGAGCGTTTTTGAAATTTTTAGGGATGAAGTTTTGGGGATTATAAATACAGAGAAAAACATACTATCGACATAAATCAATAATCAAGAGAGGCACTTATTTGTGGACACTCAGTACAGTATATCAAATGTAACATTGTACATTGAAATTACAAGAGATTCTGCACTTTCTTATTGCCATATAAAAACAGTTTTTATTATTTTTCTTCTGATTTTCTAAATAAAAACCTGTTTTTATAATCAGGCTCAACAGGTTCTATATAAGGAGGTTTAAGGGGGGAGAAACTTAAATGCAGTTTTGGAGTCGTTGCTAGGGACATTATTTCATGGTTAGCATTTCTCACGTGTCATAAACTGCTAATGTGGTGGGAACTATGAAACTGAACACAAGACATCACTAAATCGACATTGCACATGCGTAACTAGTGCCAGTCCCCAACCGCGCGTAAGAATGAAAAAGCGTAAAAACTCAAAGGAAACGAGATAAAAATCTGATTTTTTTTGCCGAATCATAAGCAATTCAACTTTTTTAAAAATCTGTAGCATGGAATTACCGTTAGGCGAAAAAACAGGAAAGTTATTAAAGAAAATGTATCAAAATACACCTTTATGACGTCATAGCTTTTTCAATTACGTGAATTTTAACAAATCCATGCTACAGATTTTTTATTAGGATGTTCTTAAGCCGTTGACATTGGTTTTATTGGAAAAAAATGTAAGATGTTTGAGTTTTAAGGGTTTTTATGTTCTGGTCACGTGACTTACCAAATATGGCTGTGACTTATGAAATTTAATGGTACCATTAACAGAATGAACGTGACCAAACATCATAGCCGAGGAAGTAAAGAAACTCATTATATGACGTTTGGAACTCTTCCATAGCAACCACCTTGTAGTTAAGTTTCTCCCCCCTTAAATACCAAAATTTTAGCCTACAGGTTCTTAATTACTAGGTTATGTAGATACAGATGATAAGTAGTCTCTCATTTCTCTGTAGGCTGAGATAGTTAAGCAGGAGACAATGCGAGTGTACGTGAAAATCGCCTCCCGCGAGAAGATGCGACGGGTGCGGAGAGAAAAATGAGGGAACTACTCATAGTCTTGATGTAATGCTACTCTGCTATTAGTTACATGAAAACATGAACATATTATGTGATTTGTTTTGTTTGATATTAAACATACTGTAGCATGCTCGTTATCGAACCTTCAAATTCAAAGTTTGACAACCAGTTAAATGAACTTCCTTTACATTCTCAAAGGTGCATTTTTTTTAGCGCAATTTAACCGTCCTTTGTCGCATTTTAACGTTTTTCAGTCACAAATTGTTTTTTTAGCTCATGAGCTTTCTAGTGTTGTTTAAATAATAGCTGGTTAATGTTCACTGAAGTGAACAAATATTCCACATCTTTAGGAAACAATTTGGGGCGCTTGTTGGCAATTTTGTGTTTGTCTTTTTTTTTTTGTAAAAATATATGTTTGCCTCGATTGTTTTTCTCTAGAACCTGTCTTTACTTAAACAAGGAAGTGCTTCCACAGCTCAATAAAACACAATATGTGAGTGACAAATTCGACATTGGATGGTTTACGCTCTCAGACCTCAAAGAAACAAGATTAAGCAATTGAAAAATATCAAACCTAGTTCAGGTCAGAACGTTTGAATGTCAATAGCCATATTGTTTTGAACTTAATGCTTAGATGTAACTGACAGTTTTTAAAAGCACAGGTTATTTTAACGAAGTCTAACTTAGACCAGGGGTCAATTTAATAATTTAATTTTACAAGTGTAATTTACAAGTGTAGTCATCGTTTCAGAGGTTGAAAACAATAGCTACACTTGTAAATTACAAGTGTAAAAGTTTTTTTTTAAATTGACCCCAGGTTTAAAACAATTAATGGACCTCCAAAACTGTTAATAACTGTACTATATGCCTTCTTGACACTACATGCATGTGTACAGTAAACAAAGTTTACTAAACATTGCGGTTGGCCAGATCGAAATTGGATTAGACTGCGATTTTGTTAAAGGGATGGTTTCACGGTTCGTCGCATATGCACAGATTAAAATGCTTTATTCGCTTTTTTACCAATTTTATCGGTTAAAAAAAACACTCACATTTACTTTAATAATCACATACTATAATTAGTCCAAACAAAGCGAAGGGTGACCAAAATTCACAGAAAGTTTCAACGGATTACACCGACAAAGTCAACACTGAATAAAACCTTTGATCCGAAGGTTTTATTCCACGCAATGGTGGCTTTCATGACGCACATGGGTATGTATAATCAATCAATCAGCGGACTGACCGCGACATTTTCATGGGCAAATTTCCCCCCAGAGTTATCT
Organism: Dendrophyllia cribrosa; assembly: GCA_024195265.1. Classification (NCBI taxonomy): domain Eukaryota; kingdom Metazoa; phylum Cnidaria; class Anthozoa; order Scleractinia; family Dendrophylliidae; genus Dendrophyllia; species Dendrophyllia cribrosa. The sequence goes on from JAJLRJ010000010.1 coordinate 29,146,879, forward strand.
ACTCGCTTCCGATTGGTCTAAACAATGAAATTAAATGGCTTACCTCATAGCTGGCACATGCGCCGAACCGTGAAACCCTCCCTTTAAACACCATCTAAACTTCGTTTAAATAACAGGCCCTTGGTTTTTATGAGTGTTTCAAGCATATTAAGGCAAACACAAGTCAGAGTGCTTATTTCTCCCTGAAAACAGGCTCATCAGTGCAAGCACGAGCACTCACACAAACAAGATCAAAACATTTCTTTCTCTTTGTGATTGCACTAATAAACTTGGTTTCACGAGTCTGTGTTTGTATCACTTATCACTTACAACATCTCCCATGTTTACGTACCGAAAAAGCATGACTTTCCTGCTTGTCCCTTGCGAGTGAAAGTTCTTTTATGCTGGCCCAAATGCAATACGTTTTTCATTTCCCAACTACTTCAAAACCTCGGGGGGGGGGGGGGGGGGGGGGGGGGGAGGGTTCCCATATAAAAATGATGGGGTGCTCAACGGACATTTTCGAAAAACACCCTAAAAGGTACCAGAATCTCGTTTGATGGGGGTAGCTGAAATGGGTTTTAATACCACTAAGGGGTACCAAATTAAACACTGTTTCTGTCCTATTTTTTCGGCTCAATACTCTAAAAGGTCCCGCGATCATCCTAAGGGCGGTCATTTTAAATATTAGCACCCTAAGTGGTACCAATCTATAAATTTTGATCCCAAAAAGGTACGACGATGAGCACCCTGTCATTTTTATATAGGAGTTCTCCCTCCCCCAAGGCAAAAACTTAACTGACAGTCCTGCAACCTAAACAGAATTTAATCCTAAAACGGATTGCTCTAATAATAAGTGAGCAAATCTTCTGCCCGGCAGCTACTTTAAAACAATACCTTGTTTATCTTTTTCTATGGATAAGTATTTTGCCTAATGATGACAGAACTCTATGCCATCCCTTGGGGCCTTTAATGGACCTCAGTTTGGAGCTGTATGTTCCAGCTAGTACCCCCAGTAAACATGGAAATAGAGCCGAGTGTCACAGTTGAGTGTTGTAAAACCAAAACCAAAGTAAACACTCTAGCCAATCAAAACAGAGCGAGACAATCCAATGAACCAATCAGAGCTTGAAGCAAATACATGTAGCCGGCGCTAAGTACAGGAAAATGTGTGCGAGCAAGTCAAGATTGGTTTTGGTCAAATACTTCTGATTGGTTGAGAATTAGTGGCGCAAGATTTTTTAGCCAATCACAAAGCAAATCAATGCAAAACCAAAGGAAACACAAAATTACTTTTGACACTCAACTGAAAACTACTCTATTATGATTGGTCAGGCACAGGGGGGGGGGGGGGGGGGGCAGAACACTCCACAGGGCCAGAGTGAGTGAGTGTTCTGCCCCCCCCCCCCCCCCCCCCCCTGGTCAGGCAACTGACTCGCAATGTTTTGTGTGACACCATAATCTGTGATGACAGACCCGATTTTATCAGCACCGACTTGTTTATACTCCTGAAAGGAAGTTAGTTTAAATCAAGGGCTCCTACGAGCCAACTCGTGAATTTGAAACAACTGTTGGACCCTCCCCTCTCCTACGTAATTTGCTCCACAATCCCTTCCCCCATCCTCTGCATCCAACTCCCCGCCCACCCCTCCCTCCAATGCCGTCCCCATAGGTAAGGCAGGTGACCATTACCTATCACATTTGAAACAGGCAAAATATTTGCGAGAGCCTTATGCACTTGTCAGCGGAATTACTAAAAGTTTACAGCTGAGGGATGGAGTGAAAATTTGCACATTTGTCCCTGTCTGCTATAACTTGTCAACGCTTCGCATATCACAAGTTAAAAATGATAAGAAATACAGACTGACCATAATGTTGGTCAAGGTGGTAGACCCAAATGTACAACATTGGATTTTTTTCTGATCCAGTTTCACAACCACATACTACTGATTTCTTGAATGTAATTGATGCTAACTGTTAACAATATTTATTATTTGGTGTAGCATTCTAGAGTGTAAATAATAACATCAAAACAACTACAAATATGTCTATGACACGTTCAGTTTACACACTTAATCAGACCCTGTGCTAGGAGACCTAAGAGAACCACTTTTAAACACTAAGATTTTGGAGATGTTGTCGTATAATAAACAATTTATTCGTCAAAAAGTTGTTTAATGCGGCTGGGCATTATTACTTGTCATTTTTTTTTTTTTTGCCTATAACTGACTCTAAAAAAAATTAAAAAATTAATACTCACTAACCTCAGCACTTGAACGACATGTTGGACAATTTATCTTGAACACCGCTCCTTTCGTTTGCAGAAAGAGTGAAGACAGGGCAGAACTTAAGGTTCCGTGTACTGTCCAAGACACACGGCGCATTCCAAATGCTTCCCTAAGCTGTCCGCCAAGATGTCGCTTTCGCCATTGTTTCGAATTACTAGTATTTGTTTCTTTGACAAAGTTTATGTTTCTTTCACGTTTCAAACGAAGACGAAGAATCGACTTTGTGAAAGTTGAGAAACGTTGAGACTTGCTAATAATGCACGCGCGCCTCGTTTATCGGTCAGTCATATGCTACGACGTCATCCACTACTCAGTGAACAGCAGTCGAATCTGACTTAATGAACTTGTTGCCCAAACTTCTCGTTGTGTGATTGTTGAGAGTGCGTGAATGTGCAATAATTACGATACATGTAAGTGATTTCAGCTCATGACTTAGCGAAACCAAGGCGGTTTCTTTCCTCCCCAAAAAAAAGTCAAGTGACAAGTAAGAATGACAGTCACCATGAAAGGAGTGCAGCTGGTTAAGCTACTGCATGGTCCCGAGAATTTCGTTCCATTGAGTCATGGTAAATGTTTTGAACGAAACACAGTATGCATACATTTTATTAATAAACAGAACATCCAAACCCTGCACCCTGAGCACAACAAGACTTTTCAGCCAATTCATTAAGCTTTAATTATTTTTTGCTGAGTCAAAATACACGTCGTGACCTGTGAGCTATACAAACATTGGTTTTGTTCTGGTGTACCAGTTCATAGGGACATTTACAGAAACAAAAGATTAAATACTAAACTGTAAAGTGAACGGACTGCAAAACAGTCGGTTATCCCCTCCAAAGCTTGCAAAGGAGGTGCAAAGGGCCATAATCCTTGTCTCTCTCCCCAGTTTCACTCTCCTTAATCACACTTGTTCCAAACCTTTTAGACCAACTTCACATTCATCTTTGCCATAAATTGATGGCCTACACAACAGTTTCCCATCGATCCCCTCGCGTGTCTCGCCTGTGTGCTCGCACCCCAAACCTCGCTTGAGCACACCCAAAAGCGCCTGTTGTGCAGGCTACCTTTGCATCACTTTCAGGGGACTCGCAAAAAAAAACTGTTTTGCAGTCTAATTTTTGCAGTCTAATTACATAGAAGAGTATTTTAAAAAACTTTAGAGATTGTAGTGTTTTAAAAATTCTTTGTATTTGCGTAATACACAGTACACCAGCTGAACAAAAACCAAAAAATTGTCCTTTTACGTCACAAGGTAGACGACGAGTAGTCCCTCATTTTTCTTTTAGGGATAGCTAGTCAAGCAGGAGATCATGCGAGTGCATCTCCACCAAAAAGACGCCAGGGACTTTTTCAGAGGTACGCACAATCAATATTCAAACACTCCGCTACCTCCCCCTTTCACCCTCGAGTCCCAGCACAGAAGAGAACTGAGAGACTAATCGTAGCCTAATATAAGACTACTCTACTATCAGTTACATCGCAGTATGAACGCATTGTGTGAAAACATTGATGTATTGGAATCAAACATGGCATGACGGTCATCAAACATTCAATTTACCAATTAACTGAACTCAAAGCCCGGGGGCCATATAAAAATGACGGGAGTGATAGTCGTAAATTTAAAAAAAAGGAAAAGAAAAGAAATCTGAACGGCATCAGAATCTTGTTTTGTGGGTGTGGCTCAAATTCATTTTCATTTCACATCGTGTCATTTTTTTTTGGCTCAATACTCTAAAAGGGAACCGCGACGATTCTAACAGTAGTCTTTAGATTTTAGCACCATAAGCGGTACCGATCTATAAATTTTGCCCCTCTAAAAGGTATGATGATCACCCTGTCATTTTCTCATGGGAGTCCTGCCGGCTCAAAGTGCATGCTTAGGCCATTTTAAGATTCAACTTTTTCAGCATTCAAAAATAATGAGTAACCAATAAAATTGCAAAATATACACCTGTGAAGCCAAGCTTGTTTCTGGTTGATAGTTTAAACTCTAAAAACTTGGTTTTGATGAGTAATGTAAGCAACACTGTGTAAGCATAATAAAAAGCGAGCGACATGTTGGGTGTTTATTTCACCCTGAAAACGAGGATCAGAACATTATCAAAAGCACTAAGCAGTATACGGATCAAAACTCTCTTTTCTCTTTTTGCTTGCACTAAACAACTTTGTTAATGTAACTTAATAAGTAGTTCTAAAATTCATTAATAATTCATAAGAAAAATACAAAAGAACATCTATGTTTACATGTAAAATACAGAATACTGATAGGAATGCTAATAAGCGCCATCGCCTAATTGTTCTTTCAGAAGTAAGATAAATATATTCGCAGCAGAACTGTATGAATATTTTACAATGGCGACAGTCCATATCCATACAGTTTTGACACTCATCTTTTTATCTATTACTCATCGTCGATAGTGAAGGAAGCGATTGCCTTATCTCCCGAGCACAAGGCTCACGTTTAAAAACACTAATGACTATTATACATGACATAAAAAATATGATTATAAAAAGATATAAAAATAGGACAGACCCAGACCCAGTCCAGATATGTAACTAGAAATACCACAGGTAACCCAAGCTCCTAGTGTGACGTGTGAGAAACTGCATGTTTAGTGTCTTTGTGAGTTTTGTAATATGAGCGTCACGTCACTGAGGCGTAAAGTAACAGCAGCGCTTTGTATGAGAAGCCATGTTGCATAACAGTGCAAATAACAAAGGTTTGTATCGGAATTTAACAAGCAGTATCGGGAATAAAAATACAACAAAAATGTCTTACCTTGTTTCCCTGTTGTATTACTTGCTTGAGGATTTAGAGAAATCAGTGACGGAAGCTAAAAATCTCTGGTATCACTCCGAAATGGCCTAAATCCCCAAGCAGACACAAGTAATACAACAGGGAAACAAGGTAACACATTTTTATTGCATTTTCATTCCCGATACTGTTCCTAATAATAACCTTTATAATTTGTGATGTTACACAACATGGCTTACAAAGCGCCGCTGTTACGTTACGCCTCAGTAATGACACTCATATTACAAAACTCACAGACACTTAATATACCGTTTCTCACACTAAGAGCTTGGGTTACCTGTGGAGATACTCATTGACAGTTTTGGTACACTAGGGTAGTGATTTATTGCAAAACTGGACCATATTTTTCGGTTTCTCTTAATACAAAAACATTTCTTGGTTTTTGATACCAAATCCCAGTGACCCTGCTCCTTTAACAGATTACATGTTGGATTCAGGATTCTGTCTACGTTTTGAATTAGCCAGTAGTAAGCCATTTTCGTATTTAAAATTACCGCTGAATTCAAACACCAATGACACATTGATACAGGGTTAGACTCAACCTGATGTAAAATATTCACAAATACCGGCAGAAGATGCGTGAAATTTGAAAATTAAACAATAGACAGAGCTCTAAACAGGTCATCTTCTCGCCTGAATTTGTGAATATTTTACATCAGGTCGAGTCTAACCCTGTAAAAATGCGTCTTCAATGCTTTCATTCAGCGGCCATAGCGAATATTGGTGTCGGTACTTCATCACTTTATGGGGGTGAACCTCAACTACAGTTTTAAAGTCATTGCTAGGAACATTATTTTATGGTTAGCTAGAGCATTTTCTGATGTCATAAACTGCTAACATGGTGGGAACTGTGGAACTAAGGGACTGTTTACATGGACGGAGTGTGACCCGGGTACCAGGGTCACCCTCCCAGCCGAGCTAAAACATAGCCCACCTTTACATGGGCGCACTCTATTAAGCACTGCATAACAAACACGACAGCAAGAAGAAAGGCTATAGCGGCGAGTTTCATGTTTTTATCACTTGTTCCGCTTGCTCTTGTATTTTCCTTGGTTTAACGGCTTGCTTATTGTTAATACAACAATTTACTACGATCTTCTTCGACAGCCGGAGATATTTGACAAATAAACACGACAAAAACTTGATTCGCCACGCTTGAATGGTGCCGCCATCATGTTTGCGGGTTTTCAAGTCAACGGAAATAAAAGTGAAAACTGCAAATGGGATCACAAACGATAATGCTGCTAACAACCCCGGGGGGGACTCCCATATAAAAATGACGGGGGTGCTCGTCGGAAATTTTCGAAAACACCCCTAAAAGGTACCAGAATCTTATTTGTGGGCGTGGCTCGAAGAAAATTTTTTACCCCTAAGAGGTACCAATTCTAAACACCAATTTAACTGAGCCTGACAATTTTAATAGGGATAAAGACAATTTCTGGTCACTTTTTTTTTCCAGTACCCTAAAAGGTACCACAATAACTCCAAGGGTGGTCATTTTTAGATTCATCACCCTAAGCGGGACCAATCCACCAATTTTGCACCCTAAAAGGTACGACGAGCACCCCCGTCATTTTTATATGGGAGTCCCCCCCCCCCCCGGCTAACAACATACCTAGGATCTAGGTATGTATCCGGGGTAGGCGGATGACCCTGACTATCATGTAAACACTTCACTGTGCTTTGTAAAGAAATGTATGAAAAGTTGGCCCTCCCAGGGTAGCCCAGCTAGGAGGGTGACCCTGGTACCCGGGTCACCCTCCCTTCATGTAAACAGGCCCTAAGCATAAGGCATCACTAAATCTACATTGCACATGCGCAACTAGTGCCAGTACCTAACCGCGCGTAAGAATGAAAAGCACAAAAATTCAAAGGAAAAAAGATAAAAATCTAATTTTTTCTCGAATCATAAGCAATTCAACTTTTTTTAACGTCTGTAGCATGGAACAGACAAATTTGGGTTACGCATTGTTGTACCCAATTCAAACCTTCTGGGAATAAGATTCTTTGTTCACAATATTTCCATATAATTTCCATGTCAATGCTTCATTGATATGGAAATATGACGAACAAAAAGTTCTAATCTCAAAAGGTTTGAATTGGGTACAAAAATGCATTAGCCGAATTTGTCTATTACCGTTTAGACTAAAAAAGGAAAGCTATTGATGAAAAATGTATGAAAATACACCTTTATGAAGTCATAACTTTTTTAATAACGTGAATTTTAACGAATGCATGCTACAGATTTTTATTGGGATGTTCTTAAGCCGTTAACATTGTTTTATTTTGGGAAAAATGTAAGAAGTCTGAGTTTTTAGTTTAAGGGTTTTTATGTTCTGGTCACTTGACTTGCCAAATATGCATGGTTAAGGTTGTGACTCATAAGATTTGATGGAACCATTAACAGAATGAACGTGACCAAACATCATAGCTGAGGAAGTTAAGAAACCCATTATATGACGTGTGGAAGATGGACCTCTTCCATAGCAAAACAGCTTGTAGTTAATTAGGTTCTACCCCCTTAACATGACCCTAGCTTGGCTCTGGTCTACTATAAAGCGTTTTCACTTGACGTCATAGCCGCCATATTGGTGTTCCCGTACAAAAGAATTTTAATTAACGTCTTTTGTTAGGAACACCAACATGGCTGCCATGGCCTTGTCATTTGAGTCCCACGTGAGTGAAAACGCTCTATACTGCTTGTCCTTCTAAATTTCACCTTGTAAATCTACTTGGCACACTGATTTGTCTCCATGTGTCTTTCATTAATGCTCCTACAGATTTTTTTGTAGTTCGTTTTTTTTTTAATCAAAGCCTATTAATTATTTCAATGATAAAATTATTTTGCCAATAGGTCCAGCCATTACGCGAACCCTAATAATTTGCAAAACAAAAATCAATAAAAACATAATATGCTACCTTTGGAATCAGTGAAACAGTATTTTTTCAAAGCTGTGTTTAAGGAAACCATTGTCAGAGTAATATTATTTCAAAGGTTGCATGTTTACATTGAAAAGTTCTGGAGTTCAATTTGTTTCTTTTCGAAACCATTACTACAGTACTTCAAAAATTACTGGCAGCCCTGCAACCTAAACAGATGTTAATCCTAAAACGGATTCTCAATAATGTAATTAATGTTCCAATATAATAACTGCACAAATCGTCCGAGTGGCAGCTACATCAAAACAAAATTAATGTTAATTTTATCTATTACTATGGATATGGCACAATACCCATACTTGGGCCTAACTGACCTTTGAAACCATATCTAATGTTCCAGCTGGTTTTAAAGCCCCTCAGCTTGCTAGTATAAACAATTAAATGTTCAATGACTGGCCATGTTAATGTGCGGCAAAATTACATGTACATGCAGTGTTCAGTCACTTATGTCCAGAAATGCAGGTAACTCGGACCTTGGGTACTTCATATTACACACAATTATTTGTAATTTCCATATGACTTCATGTTTGACAGAATTCAGCTTGCATTTAGGTGAGAATTAGGGCTAGGGGACACTTCATGATGTCTATCATAAAGAGCATGAATCTCATTAGCCTGCATTTCTGGACATACCTCCCAATTGTTTCAGCACTGTAGACTTGTCTACTCTAGAGAGAAAATACAACCATGGTGCTTATTAAATTTTTGGACTTTATATATAATGTGGCATGTTTTTTAGCAAATACACTGCGTAGTTTATAAAATGATACAAAATAGAGCCTGGCCATTATTAGTGTGAATGCGATTGCACTTCTGTTGATATTTAGTTAAATTCTCTTGCATATACACCCAATTTCTCAACATGGATCAAATCATAAACCTGAACAGAACAACAGTGCAATAAATTCGTATACCTGGTAATCTCCGAAAAATTTATGTTGTACATCCAGTTTCTTAACATGGATCAAATCGTGAACTGGATTTACTCGAAAGAGAAAAACAGTGATCACAAAAGGGTTTATAATTTGTCTTGTGATCTATGTTAACCCACTAAATTAAATTCTCTAAGCAAAAGCTATATACATGTATAACAAAAATTATGCATGAGTTAGAGCATTGTGAGATAAAGAAAGCATCACAGTACCTCTGCAATGGATACTTTGCCTGCTGATATCAGGGTTTGATAAGAGCTTTACGCCGTTTCTGGTATCTTTAAAGAAACCTTATCCCCATAAGTGGTCATGTGGAACACTGGAGTCACTTCTCCCTTAACTCCTCCCAAGGTGTCCGATTGCTGGGTGCGTGGATTGTACATCCTTAGCTTTCTATCCTCACAGTCCAAGTACAGTTCAATAATGTCACCATTTTTACAGTCGGTAATGTTGCTTGCTGCACCTCTTTGAGCAACTGACAGCAAATATTGCTTCTGTTTTGCACTCCACACCCACTTGTTTCCTAGTTTAACTAGTTTGCCATTCCTGTCTCTGTTGGTGTTTGTGATGCCAAAACTAAAACCCTGCATGGTTTTACCATGAATCTGAACTTTCCACATGTGTTTACCATTCTTAAAACCAACAGAACCCACAGCAGTTAGTTTTCTGTCAGAATTAGCTTCACCAGATGACCCATACAAAGGCACAAATGAATTCCCATACATATTCTGCGCATAAGTAACCTGCCCAGCATGAACCTGCAAATCAGGAATTTCATAAGGATTCTGCTGATAAGGAACCTGCTGAAAAGGGTACGGATAAAAAGGAACACCAATGTCAGCTATCACTTCGTCTTCTTCTTCTTCTTCCCATTCTTCTTTTTCTGCTTCAAGTGCCAAATCAATGTACTGAGCTGTCAAATTTTCTTCAGATAAATTCAATTGACCTTCACTATTGTCTAAAGCAAATGACCGTAGATTCCACTTCTCAACACACCACTGAAAAGGACTTCCCTGCACATGATGCCCCTTCATCTGCACAAACAACTTGTATTGACCTGCTTTAAAGGGAGTGAGGGAAAAACTGTACATACCATTTCCACAGTCCTCTGCTTTCTGCATTTCGTTTTCTATGGAAACTTCAAAAATATCACCTCCTTCTTTTCGTTTCCTTCCATTGCATTCCTTCGCAATAATATTGAATTTAACTGTCTGTCCACAGAGTGAACTGTACATCACACCCTCTTGTCCATTTTCCATAGTTACTGTTGAAATAGCAGCATGTGTCACCACATCGGTAACAGCACCAAAGGTCGCAATACTACGCTTCAGTTGGTTGTTGTCACCTTTGCACTTTAATTCTTCATTAACACATGGTTCCAACTGCCATTTGGCGGAGTTTAAATCACGCAATCGACTTGACATTTGCTTTTGTATGTTCAAAATCTCAACTTCGCTGCCATGTTCCAAAGCCTTTTCTGTGAATTCAACACTGCTTAGTACACTCGCAAGAGATGTTTCTAGCTTCTCTTTCTGAATTTTCAAAGAATGAAGTTTTGATTTCTTGAATTCTTCTACTTTACCAATCAATTTTGTGCGGCGACCATCAAGACAAGCTGTCAGGTCATTGAAACAGTCAGTGACTTCTTGTACAGTCTGTTTTGCACAAAAGTATACATTTCTTTCCATTTTTGAAACATCAACTACTGCTTTCTCAAGAACAGTTGCTTTTGTTTTTGCCTCAGACAGAATTTTTAGCAAGCTTTTCTTGTGCTTTGGAAAAGCATCCTTGACAAATGTGTACTTATGATCACGATGCTTCACAATGGTGCAGTCTCTGCAGATAGCTTCTTCACATGTCTCACAAAACAGTTTCATCACCTCTCCTTCATGTTCTTTACAGATTGCTGGCTTTGTTACCGCCACCGATCCCATCTTTTTTGCTTCTTCAAGAGACATCAGGCTGTGTGAACGGGTGCTACGTCCTCGGTAGTGAGCTTCAGTGCAAAAATCACACAAAAAAAGTGAGCAAGTTGCACATCTACTGACAGGTGGTTCTTTACTGTCACAGTTATCACATCCAAGTTTACCAGTATCAGAGTCTTGATGAAGAGCAACCATTGATAATAAGTTGTTGACAAAGAAATTGACTGGCAGCAAATCAATTTGTCCATGTGGAATCTGCATGTTAAATAGAAACATAAGAACAAAATTATCATGTCAATTTGTTTCAAGTGAATATCTACATGTATAAAGTAGAAGAAAACTGATGTGCAATACTGAATGGTTTAAAACCTAGGTTATTTTTACAAGGAAATATTGATTGCAGAAACAATTTTTATTTAAACTAAATAAAAGTTTGTAAGAGGATGAACTTAATTACTAAATTTTAAAACAAAAATTTGTATCCAGGATGGTAAAATGCTTTCTAAAAGGCAAGACTTGATTCTCTGACATGTTTCACATATAGTGTATGTGGGGAACATTTACAACGTTTCCTAGAATGGCCAGGCCCTAATAATATACTTTAGTGTTTTTGTCCATTGTCAAAAGAAGCCCCACCCCCTCCCCCTCCCCCACTCTCTGAAAAGGCACTAATTTGCTTACTGCATTTTGCAAAATGAAATATAAAGTTAACCATCCCGGCCATCTGCAGCCCAAGACACTCATTTTTACTGTTAGAGCACTAAACTGAACCGTAATTTTAATTTGGGTTTCCACCCGTCCGATAGAAATTAATGTTTTTGCAGTAGATAAAATATTCGCATCCGATCTGTATGGGCGTTTAGAAATCACATTGAGGTTCAGCGTTGAATTATTCATTTCTATTGTTTTATTCCCCCAAGCCTCAGAGCCAAGTATGAATTTTAATATATTGAGATTGGTCTGTTAGAGTAGTGTTATAGAGGGCCACAAGTTCATTAGCTTTGCTATTTAGTGCAACCATCTTTAAATAAAGACTATAATTTATTATTATTATTATTATTATTATTATTATTATTATTATTATTATTATTATTATTATTATTATTATTATTATATAACGGTCATGGGTTCAAACACCTGGACCATGGATCCCCCTATTTGAACCAGGTCCACGGACCCCCTATTTTTCTAACCCTTAATCCTATATATTGTATTTTCCTATATTTTGTATCACATTTAAATCTTGCAATTAGGCTTCTACATCGTACACTCAATATTGAATGTTAGACTCTTCTTCCACTAAAGAATCCAGTTTAAATAAATTTAATAAACTTAAAAAATCTCGCAAAAAAGTTAGGATCTCCTTTCCTGAAGTTAATCTCGTACAGCAAATGTATCAATATATTGTCGTACAATTAGGGTCACAGCATTTAGTTCAGTTTGTAAAGAGTTTCCAAGCTTGACCAGTTTCAAAAAAAAAACATCGCCAGTCTGGAGAAAATATTCAAATTAGAGCTCCAGAAAGAACATACATTTTTTAACTAACAAGAAGCTCCAAGCAGCCTATACTCATGCACATGCGTTAGAATGTTTTATGATATATTGTAAACATTATAAGAAGATGTCCGATATGGAGAAGAGTTACTCTTTTCATTCAGTCATCATTCCTGCAAACCACGTTGTTTACTATTGAATGTTTTGTAAATGAAGACTGTACCACAATGAAGCCAGTGATTCATCTAAGTCTTATATATACCTAACGTGAACATTAGTAATGTAAGTAGGGTTGTAGGAGACGCTGTTGTGACACTTCAGTAACGCTGTTTTACCAGAAGTAAGAGTAGCCGGAAGTCGCTAAACAGGAAGTATAAATGGCAAAGCCATGAACCGGAAGTGCACAATTTAAAATACGCATGCATAAATTTGCATGCAAAATTGTGACAAAAAATAACAAGAAAAATGGAGCCGGAACCTTACCGCTTACTGCATGCCGCTTCGCACATGAGTAAAAAGCAGAGCGAATAATGAAACAGTGATAGTGAGCTTGAGCCACCTGTGGTGCTATTAGCTGAACAAAAACAATAAACCATTTCTATTTCAAATGCATTTATTGATTTTCATTTGCTTTTAAAGCCTGGTTTTCACTAGCGACATGAACATAAGCATGATAAACAGAAACATAACAGCGTTTATGTAAATAATTCAGCAAACACCAATGTTTTGTTCGACAAACTTGATCTCCAAAAACACAACCCTTTTAATAACTTTGATTTCTTTGGTCAAAATACTCCAAAGTTTCAGTGAAAAAGTCCTGCTATTTTGCCGTAGGAACAGGATAAAAATTTGACAGTAATTAGATTTTCAGGCTGAGAAAATGGTTTTTTTCCAACAGCCACTTGAACCGGTTCATTATAAATTAATAAACAACAGCACGAGCTATTGCGAAAAATTTGACCACTCCGCCCTCAAGAAAAATAAGTCGCTGAAATGTTTGCACCAAAATGTTATCATTTGATGCGGTTTCCTGCAAGGGAAACGAGTCTAGCTTCCCTCGATCTCCTCCGAAAAAATTCTTAAGCTTGACTTGTGGGCAAGTCTACAGTCAATGCACAAAGTCAGCAAGAAAGTAAGTTTTACACCGAAGGCATGATATGAGTATGTTTAAGGCCTGGGCAGGGGGGGAATATTTTGCAAATTTTTCGGGCGGGGGTGTGCCGCTGGGACTCTGAGACCCTTAACCTATACTAGACCATTTTAGCTGCATTTTGCAACCCTATTCTAGACTAAACACCGAAAAACCCTACCCTATCCTATACCAAAATTTTGAACGCTTTCTTTGTTATTAGTTACCAGGGGTCAGTAAAAATGCCATACTGCCCACTGTACCGATTTTTAAATGCATTTGTCAGTAAACCTTGTCTAGACTAAATTCTTTACACAACTGATCAGTTTCACGTTAAATGATACTCTATTCAAGACCAAAATTCTCTGATTGCTATACCTTATCCCAGACTACATGACTGCCTGAAAACTATACCCTTCACAGTGGCACATACCTATATATAGCTCATATATATCCTGACTGTCCCAGATTTTGCCGACTTATGAAAACACGAAATCATAGACATCCCCGACCATCTGGGATGGTCAGGGAAAAATTGGGAAAATTAGGAGCATTTCTATTTGATCGATATTTCCCAGATTTCTGCGATGATCAGCGATTTTCCCGACATATCAGCAAAATCTGGGACGATCGGGAACGGCAAAATCCCCGATCGTCTGGGATTTTCCCAACATATGAAAACCAGGCTGTAAGGCAATATATGTACCCTAATTCTCTGTATGACCAGCACATTCTTCTGTGAGCATGATAGAAAAACATCATAACACATGGAAAAATTACAAGCGACTTCATGCTTTTCTTCTAGAATGTAAAAAAATTCCTTTTTGGCTAAACTACAGAATACAGGGCCACTTATTTACATCTCATTGAATAACAAAAGTGCCTATTGTGTTATACCTCGTTCTTATACAAAGAGTTCCGACACATGTAAATGGACCAAAGTGGCTCTGCAATTCTGTAATTTAATCTGTGCGGTGAATCTTATCCTTATGTCAAATTTAATTTCACTTGATGCAAATTCTTATCCTTCCGCTTTATGTTTTTGTCGCCAATGAAAACCAGGCTTCAAGCTTTGGCCACATGTGCTCAGAAATCAATTTTTTGAAAGTTCAACTTCGGTTCTATAAGCCTTTATGGCAATCGTTCCTGAGTATTAAAGCTCAAATGTGAAAAAATTAGGTTATACCAACTTTTATAGAGCAGTTTTCAATTGGGTATCGAAAGTAATTACACAATTGCTTTGGTTTTGCATTGCTACGCTTTGTGATTGGCTAAAAAATCTCGCGCCACTTTCTCGACCAATCAAAAGTAAAACCAAAACCAATCGTGACTTGCTCGCACGCGTTTTCCCGCGCTTGGCGCCGCCGACATGTAATTGCTTCGAGCTCTGATTGGTTCATTGGATTGTTTACGACTGCTGTGATTGGTCAGAGTAATTACTTTGATTTTGGTTTTACGACACTCGATTGAAAACTGCTCTATAAGCTTAACTTAATAGCTAGCTTATTATTAGCTTAATTTAAAACTAACCTCGGCTCTTGAACGGCAAGTTGGACAATTTATCTTGAACACCGCTCCAGCCCGAGTCAACAGTCCTTGCATACATCGTTTGCAGAAGGAGTGAAGACAGGGCAGAACTTTAGGTTCCGTGTACTGCTCAAGACACACGGCGCATTCCAAATGCTTCCCTAAGCTGTTCGCCAAAGATGTCGCTTTTGCCATCGCTTTGTTTGTTTGTTTTGCGTTTAAAACGAATAAAAAAAGAATCAAACAACTCTGTCCCGTCGCAGTAATATTAGTCTTCAAATTTAAAACAAAGTACCGTTTTATAGCTTTAAAAGTTGAGGAGTATGCCCACAGTACAAACGACTAGAAGTTTTGTCAATTCCAATTTCCTAGAAAAATAGTCACGTGTCTATATGAATGACAGTCTGTATATTTTTTTTGATTCTCTGCTGAGCTGAGGGTCTGGATAGCGCCATATGGGACAATATTGTCATTCACTTTATATTGGTTTTAATAAATATATTCGTACCATTGCATAATATATTTATGCCTAATAAAACATATTCGTTCCATTGCATAATATATTTATGCCTGAAAATATATATTTGTACCATTGCATAATATATTTATGCCTGAAAAATTATTTTTGCACCATTGCATAATATATTTATGCCTAATAAAATATATTGGTATCTATGCACGATATAATTACGCCTACTAAAAATGCTATGAAATTGAGTGAACTTCCAAAAACATACGACTGAATAATATTTTCATGGCCAAAGAAATTTACCTGTACCATTGCAGAATATATTTACGTCTAATAAGATATATTTGTTTTTTTTATACCCTGTTTTTGAAAAGTTAGTCCTCGTAACATTGTCGGAAATTTGCCTCCGTGTAAGTAACTTCCAACACAATCACAGTAGTAAAAAAAACCCTTTATTTTCGCAATGCTCTAGATCTATGTCCCGATGTTGTCTCGAAGTAAAAAGCGCTCTAATATCGATTACACAACAAGATCAAATGTCCATTATGAAACTCTACATTGAAAACATGTCCAAGTGACAGGAAAGCTAATTAAATGTCAATTACGACTTAACAGTTTCCGAAAACATGACATGGTGTCCATGGCTTTTAGTTAAAAAATATCAAAGATGAATCGCTGGGGAGAAACTATTATATTCAAATGTTATCTAAGTGGACCTGATTCGTAAATAATTCGAACTGTTTTCAACCTTTAAATGAGTTAACCCTTTAAAGAGGGCATTCGGAAACACCATATAGCTGAGATATGAGTGCAATTCGACGTCGCGTGGATAAAAAAAAAAAATAAATAAATAAAACTTCTACAAGATAGATTTTTTTCCATTTTTCACAAACTGTAGATAATCGGTAAAGAAAGTGATATATGAAGAAAAAAATAGGGGTCACCGAGCATCCAAGCGAGTAAAATCTAAGTGAAGTTAACGCAACGGCTACCAGCCCTACAGACGGCTACCAGACGAGCAGTACAAGAATTAAGACGGCGAAACGACATTGTTATCAAACCAGCAGACAAGGGTGGTGCTGTGGTCGTTTGGTCACGTGATCTATACATTCAGGAAGCAAATCGTCAACTGTCCGACAACCGTTTTTACATGCACCTTGATGCGGACCCTACTCCAGGCAATCAGAAAATTGTCAAGAATACCATTGCAAACATGATCGCCGCATGTGAGCTGCCAGCCACGGCAAAGCATCTTGTGGTCACCACCCCACGTACTTCGCGTTTCTACATGCTGCCTAAGATACACAAGCCGAATAACCCAGGACGACCTATTGTCTCTGCATGCTGCTTCCCTACTGAGAACATCGCAGCCTACCTTGACGAAGTGATGGCTCCGTTTGTCAGACACCTTCCAACCTATGTTAAGGATACCAACCATGCGCTTAGCATTGTTGATGCTTTCAGCTTTGATGAGTCTGATGCAGGTCCTCGTTTCCTTTTCAGCATGGACATAAAATCTTTGTACACAGTAATTCCTAATGATGGTGGCCTTCAAGCTCTCACCTTTTATCTAGACCAACGGACTGTCAAAGATCCTCCTACCCAGACCCTGATCCGACTGGCTGACCTTGTACTCACCCTCAACGCCTTTTCTTTTAATGGCCAGTACTATCGCCAGATTGGAGGTGTGGCCATGGGAAGTAAAATGGGTCCGAATTATGCGTGTCTATTTGTCGGGTTCATCGAAGAACAAATCCGCTCAAGCTATACTGGCTTTGTCCCTCAGTTGCATAAGCGCTACATCGACGACGTAATCGGAGCTGCACAGTGCAGTCGACAAGATCTCGAGGAGTACGTTGATTACGTGTCCAACTTCCATCCAGCTCTCCAGTTCACATCCACCATCAGCGAAGTGGAACTTCCTTTTCTGGACATGCAACTGAGGATAAACAACAACAAGATACAGACCTCGGTACACTACAAGGAGACTGATACACATAACTATCTCCACCACACATCTTTCCATCCAAATCATTGTAAACGAGCAATTCCATACAGCCAGTTCCTCCGACTCCGCAGGATCTGTTCCGATGATGATGACTTTCTAACCCGAGCAAGAGAAATGAAGGACAACTTCCATGCACGTGGCTATCCGCAGACCCAACTTGACAACGATCTCCGTAGGGTCTCAAACGTTTCACGTGACGAGGCCTTAACACCACACAGCCGGAATATTACATTAGACGATAGAGTCCCTCTGGTATTGACTTACAATCAGTTCAACAATGGCACCAGGCGGATAATGATCGACAACTTTAACATCCTGTCCTCAGATCCTGAGACACGCGCTAATTTCCCTACACCCCCACTTGTGTCATATCGGCGAGACAGAAATCTCAGGGATATTCTTGTGCACTCTGCTGATGGCTCGCTCTCACCCTCTGATGCCAGATCCTCGCCTTGCCGCCGACCCCGCTGCCACACATGCAAGTACATAACACCTCAGACTGCCATACAGGGCCCCAAAAGCACATGTAACATCCGTGACCACTTCACCTGTCAATCTTCGAATGTTGTGTACTGCATAATCTGTCGCCGCTGCCCCCGAATTTACATCGGAGAGATCGACTGGAAGGCGGCTACGGGAACGCTTCAGTGAGCACTTACGCAGCATTCGTAACCGATCTCCCGGGGTTTCCCGTAGCTGAACACTTCAACTCAACTACACACTCGCTCGATGACGTCATGATCTGCGGCGTCGAGCGTTGTTTCGGCAGCAACACCAGCCGCAAACAGCGTGAGATGCGACTCATCTTCAAGCTTGGCACGCTCAGACCGAGCGGACTGAACATTAATTTTAATTTTTTGTGACCGAGTTTTTTTGTGTGTATGTAACTGAATGGCGCGCGCATTCAACGTGCACGCGCTCACTTTGAAGTTTTTTTGAATGTCGTGGCACACATTTTTAAATCACACTGAAGAAGGGCTCAGCCCGAAACGTTTGTGTTTTAAATGACATTGACACTTTTCTAAAAGATTTAAACCTTTTTACTTTAGGAGTGTCACGCATCACTCAAAACATTTGTTTTCTCCGTTTTAATTAATTACCAGCCCTTTATCTGTTTAGATTTCTTGCTTTGTGCGCGCGCTCGTGCATGACGTAGCATGGCGTTGCAATACGAATTGCGTGAGCAGTAAAGATGCGCATAAACAATTAGCGCGAACGTCCGAGGTTCGAAGCAAGAAGCGCGAAGCGCCGAGACACGCGTAGAGAGGCGCGAAGCGCCGATCCGCGCGCGGGCCTCACGCGCAGCAGGGTGCGTGAGGCGACGGAAAAAACGACTGTCCTGCTTCCATACAACAACAACAACAACATTTAGCTTTATTTGCATGGCTGTAGATTTTACAATATTGCAAAAGCTTACAACTAACTAACAAAAGAAAAGAAAACAAAAATGATAATGATATTCACGTTGGAATAATTAAATTACAATTTTAATTTTAATTTTAATTTTAATTTTAATTTTAAATTACAATTTTAATTTTAATTTTAATTTTGGTGACAATTTTATCTCGAGAATCAAAACAAGATGAAATAAATTTAATTAATTGCATGTTTACAAAGTAAATGGAAGAATTCATTAATTCTATGATCAGTTACAGGTAAATGGCTAATATTTGGTATAAAAGTCTGTATTTCATTGTACAAATTATCTCTTATTGTTGCGTATTTTGAACAATAGAAAAGAAAATGGATGTCGTCTTCGATTTGATTTGAACCACAAACTGGGCAAAGCCTTTTGTCTCTGGGAATTTTGTTGTATCTGCCCAGTTCGATCATAAGTTTATGATTATTTATACGTAATTTACTTAATACCCTCCTATCAGATGCTCTTCTAGTTAGGCCTAGATAATTTGAGGGGGTATATTCGTTCTTAAAACTCTTATAAAATTCTGAAGTATATGTTGCCAATAAGAAATATATTTCTATTTCATTAAATTTGTACATAAATTTGGCCTACAGGAGTTAAAAAATGGAAAGAAAAATTCCCTGTTATTTTTAATGAGTGGAAAAGTTGCTTTAAGAAGATCTATCAGATTACTCATGAGAATAAACTTAGGCAATTTCTTTTCAAGCTCATACATAACATACTTATAACAAAAAGAGAACTCAAGAAGTTTAATATTACTGCAGACGATCTTTGTACCTTATGTTCCAATCCAGACTCTATATTTCATGCATTTATTCAATGTTAGTACTGTGATACGTAACGTACATCTGTGAATAGTATAGTGTAAGTCTAAATATCGCATTGTAAGTAGCGTTGCATATCGCAAGTACTATAATTAGTGTAAGTATCGTATTGTAATTACAATTATGTTAGGTGTTGTATTGTAAGTAGTGTAATTTAGTCTAAGTAACGTAATGTAAGTAATGCAATGTATGTAGCGTTTCATATTGTAACTGTAATGTAAGTATTACAACTTGTATGCGATTTGTAATAAATAAATAATTAAAAAAAATTAAATTTGTACAGTGTTTGACTTCAGCGGTGTTTAATAAATCGGGGTTAAAATTTCTGAAATTAAAATATTCGGATATCTTCATAAGATTAGAGTGAAAGCTAATTTTACCATTCGAGTGAAGAGCTAATGAGATTAAGAAAGATTGTTTAACAAAAGAGTCTTGGGGTTTATTTTGAAGGTATAACAAGTAGTTGAGGATTCTTAGATTAATGGCAATATTTAGAGGAAATCGACCAAGTTCAGCTCTGCACGCAATATTAAAAGCCTTATTACTCACTTGAAGGTAGCGTTTACAAAACTGAAGATGCGTTCTTTCAATTTGTGAGCTATCCCAAGCCTTAAAATCAGATTTGGTATATCCACCCCAAATTTCACTATTATAAAGCAAACTTGGGGATATCATTGTATCAAAAACTTTACAGGCAAGGGACGGATTTAGCTTACTAAAATCTGTGTGTCGCGTCAGACTGAAAAGAGCGGGAAGCCTGCTTTCTCCTTTAGATGATCAAGTGAGACTTTAAAATTTCCTGAAGAGGAAATTTTAGTTTCTAAATAAGTATGATCTTGTACAACATCAATAATTTGATTATTCACATAAAATCTATATTCAGAGCATTTCTTGCGCGTTTTTGAAAAACCATAATCTTGTTTTTTTGGGGATTTATGCTTAACATCCACGTGTTGCAGTATGATGATAATGCATTAAGACAAGTTTGTAGACCTGTTTTAGAACGTGATAAAATGATTAAATCGTCCGCATAAAAAAGAGAGTTTAATTTTGTGCCGTTTGGTAAAACAAAAGGATCAGACAAAATATTTTCAAATGAAAAAGGTAAATCGTTAATGTAAAGGTTAAAGGGTAGTGGACTTAAAATACAACCTTGTCGTACACCTCTCGCGTATTGAAAGGGTCGTGTTTGGCTTTGACCAATTTTTATTGATCAAGAAGACTTGGAATAAAGGTTTTTAATTAAATTGCAAAAGCAGCCTCCTACATTAATTTGCAATAACTTATTCAAGAGCCCATGGTGCCAAACTGAGTCAAAAGCTTTTCTAAAATCTACAAAACATGCATAATTTTTTTCATTGTGATTATGAACGTATTTGTCTATCAAGGTTCGAAGTGTGAAGACATGGTCTGCTGTACGAGTATTTGGCAAGAAGCCAATCTGTGATTTGTGAAGTATATACAACAAATTCGTTCTGACTAGGGGGTCTGATTACTTCCGTCGAGTTGTCAGGAACAGGGGCGGATCCAGGATTTTGAAATGGGGGTGAAATTCACCTCAAAAAAGATATCAGAGAAATAAAATATTATTTATTTGAGAAAGACTTTAGAAAAAAGAAAGAAAAGGGAGGTGAAAATTCACCCATTTCACCCCCCCTGGATCCGCCCCAGCAGGAATTCTTTCGCAGCTCCGCCTACGAGAGAATTTGATACCGTAAATATGAGATTTTTCGCGGGCAAGCTCACGAAAGTCGATCTACGTGGCAAAACTCTAGTCTTCTTTCGCTTCAACAAAATAAGTTTTTATCTTGCTCGTACGGGAAAATGTAAGATCTTGATGAGTCAGACCACCCCCAAAAAGCTAACCCGCAGACGCGGATCAAAGCCTAAACCGCCGTCTGTGTTGGATTTTTGTCGGCAGTGTGGCTGTTGTTTTAAAACCCAATTCGGTAATTTTAAAAGTGGATGGCTTTTTTCAGAAAAATATTTTCCGAATCGCAAAGAAATGGAATCATACAGTGGCATAAACAAAACAGTCGCTAGACTGGTAAACTAATTAACAAATGGAGGTAATATAAATATCGAGCTCCAGACGCAAACAACTCGCAGATATAATGCATGGTTCAATTCCTACAGTTACCATCCCCCCCCCCCCCCGGGCAACCCCCGGGACAAAGTCGGCCCTTGTGGCCCGGGAGTGGGGAATTTTGCAAGTAGTCTTGTCCCGGGGGTAGGGGGTGGGGATAATCTAGGTTCGCAAGGAGTTATGGGGCGAAAATT
Source organism: Dendrophyllia cribrosa (assembly GCA_024195265.1). Classification (NCBI taxonomy): domain Eukaryota; kingdom Metazoa; phylum Cnidaria; class Anthozoa; order Scleractinia; family Dendrophylliidae; genus Dendrophyllia; species Dendrophyllia cribrosa. Next base: position 29,168,912 of record JAJLRJ010000010.1, read on the forward strand.
TCAGCGGGCGACATGACTCAACAAGCGGACTTCTTTGCTGGGAAATCCTTACAATTTGATAGTAATTTGCTGGAAGAAAACAATTTGGCAAAGTTAAAGCCTGTATTTGAAGGAGTGCTCCTGTCAGTGGATGATGTGAAGTGTTGGGAAAAACACATCCTCAGTACACGAAACAACCGCAAGAGAGGAGCGATGAAAGCCAAAGAAACGCGAGCAAGGAAAAAACACAATGGGAGAGATGCTTCCTGACCTTTGTAACCATGCGAGTCTAGTCCAGTCCATGTCTATTTTGTAAACTGTTCGGTGGATTTATATAATAAATATTTCTGTCTTCTTGAGAAACGGTGCAGCTTGCTGTTGCGTGTCCCGGGGGTGGGGAATTACCTCTTTCTTTGTGCCCGGGGGTGGGGATAAGGACGCCAAATGAAGAAAAAATGGCAAATCCCCGGGGGTGTGCCCGGGGGGGGTGGGGGTGGTAACTGTGCAGGAATTGAACCACGCATAAAGCGGAGAGAATCGATGCTATTAACACAGCTTTGACTGATACAAGTTTTAAAGTCACAGAGCTTCTCTCTCTCTCTCTCTCTCTCTCTCTCTCTGCGCTATTAGAGGCAACGAATGAATGGTATTTCAACGTTGACCAAGGGAACATAAACTTGGTTGTATTTCTTGATCTGGCTAAGGCCTTTGATACTGTATCCCATGATATTCTCTTACAAAAACTAGAATTATATGGTATAAGTGGACTGACCCTGAACTGGATCAAATCTTACCTGAGTAATAGGAAACAATTATGCGTGGTTGAAGGAAGCGCTTCACAACCGCGAACAATCACCTGTGGTGTTCCACAGGGATCGATTCTCGGACCACTACTCTTTCTTATTTACATAAATGATCTTCCCGCGTGCCTTAAGTTCTCGACTGCACGAATGTTTGCAGACGATACTAGCATTACAACCTCTTGTAGATCAATAAAGTGTCTTCATAGTGAAGTTAACCGCGATTTGAATAACATTCAAAATTGGTTACTAGCTAACCAACTTAGTTTGAATGTTCTCAAAACAGAGTATCTGTATTGTGCCTCTGATTTCAACCTAGCAAACATTGAAGCCAGTAGTACCAATATTAACATTGGTGGCCAGCCAATATACAGGGTTCAGACCACAAAATCCCTTGGGGTAATGATTGATCAACGTTTAGTTTGGGATGAACATGTCGACAGCCTATGTAAACGCGTCTCATCTGGACTAGCCGCTTTAAAACAAGCTCGTCGGTATGTTCCCCAAACCACTCTCATAACTATATACAAGTCACTCATTAAACCCCTTTTTGACTACTGTGATGTAGTTTGGGGCAATTTAAATAAAACACTGACCTCAAGACTACAAAAACTACAAAACCGAGCGGCCAGAATTATAACCCGTAAGGGTTATGATCATGTATGATGTAAGATTAACCAATATTCGAAAAGAATTGGGATGGGATGATCTGGAGACTATTAGAAGAGAGCATATAGCGATCCTGATGTATAAAATTATGAATAGAAGAGCCCCAGGTTATCTCATTGATCTTTTCGAAAAGAGTTATAGTGTTTATACACTTCGTGAGAGCGGAAGTCGATTACTCCTACCTAAATATAATACTGAATTTGCAAAAGGTAGTAGTTTTTCTTTTGTTGGAGCAAAAATATGGAATTCTATTCCATTTAACATCAGATCTGCAAATTCTCTCTCTGCTTTTAAAACACAGATTAACAATCTCGCTGTCTTCTAGTTAGTGTAATATAGTTACTGATCATTATTGTATAATTGAAATAGTAAATTTTTTAGTACACGGCTTTTCTGTAAAGCAGTTAATTCAGTTACTTATGTAAACACCGTGTTTAAATAAAGTTTATTCATTCATTCATTCATTCATTCTCTCTCAATCTCTCCTCTCTCTCTCTCTCCCTCTCTCTCTCTCTTTAGATTCATGAGTGCGTATTTGCTACGCATCTTGCTGCGTTGTTCGCTTTTAAAATTTGTTCACGTCACCCTTCAGTTACGTCATTCCTTAGAGGTGCACCCCCTCCTAAGAAAAATCCTGGATCCGCCCTTGTCCTGGCTTAATAAATTTGCAGTAGTAATGGAACGAAACAAAACTTTTAGTGCCAAAGACATCTACGATTTTACATCTAATCTATACTTGGCAAAGGTACTACCATCACGCCGATAAATAGATAAAACGTGCTAAGTGCAAGTGTAGTCGAGAATCTTCACGCTGCATCTCATTTCAAGCATGAAACTTTCACCGCACTACTTTTTTTTTTTAATTTTTAATTTATTTAAGTGAGAACTATACATCATTGTAAAAGTTAAATAAAAGGACAACACACAACACAAAAAAGAAAAAAGAAAGAAAAAAAAAGTCTATGATGGCTACCCTGTATAAGCTACTTATCAAAGCTTCTTTCACCGCACTACAGTATTCTCAAGACTCTGGGACCATCTCAAAGTAGTCTTTCAAGAGATAACAAAATGGGGGGGGGGGCAAGTATTTTACGCACGACAAGTCCTATTACCCAGTGCCGCAGATCAGCAAAAAGTTTGCCAGTCTTAAGTTCATAGTGGAACCTCTTCCGTCTGTAGAGATCTGTCCTTAGACTGAAACGGCCATAAAAGAATTGGTAGTATCGTCCTGTTAGACAAAGGACTGTCCGGAGTGAAACAACAAAGGACAATGCAGGGGCCCTTCCGCTGGCAGTTTACGCAAAGAGAAATCAATAACGGAAAGGTGCGACGGAGAAGTCTAACAAAAGGAATTTTAAGTACCAGCTGAAGATGTGTCAGACGTCACATTCGTGGATGACTGTCTAATTCACGTGGAGTACGAGACGGAATCAGAAGCCCGGGGGGTACTCCCATATATGAGCTATATAGGTATGTGCCGCTGTGAAGGGTATTGTTTTCTGGCAGTTTAGTCTAGGATGGGGTATAGTTATCAGAGATTTTTGGTCTAGAATAGGGTATCATTTTCCGCGAAACTGATCAGTTGCATGAAGAAATTAAGTCTAGACAAGGTTTACTGGTAAATGGCATTTAAAAATCGGTACGGCGGGCAGTACGGCATTTTTACTGACTCCTGTTAACTAATAACTGTGATAGTGAACGAGTTTCTGGGAAATAGCGAGTCTGGAATAGATCTAGGATAGGGTAGGATTTTTGGTGTTTAGTCTAGAATAGGGTTGCAAAATGCTGCTAAAATAGCCTAGTATAGGCTAAGGGTCTCAGAGTCTCAGCGGCACACCCCCACCCAAAAATTTGTAGAGTACCCCCTCCGGGATCAGAAGACGACAGCTCCGAAATTGAGGATGCGAACATTCCATCTCAAACTGCTACCATTTCTACAATCAACGTCATGCTAATTTTCGCCTGGATTTGTAAGGTACGTTGGTAGACATATTTAATGAGCAGAATGAAAATTAAGCAAAGGAAACAGTTAATTGCTTGTTTGCTTTGTCCGTTACGAAATCAAAGTGTGTTGTGATGAAAACATTACAAATCAAACAAATTTAAGAAAACGAGTGTTTGGTATTTGATAAAATGTATTTTTAGCTATAAAAGGGTCAACTAAGAATATTTAAGGTTCGCAGTTAATTATTAACGGCCATTTAACTGATAACTGACAAATGGCCCAAACGTTTACTGACAACTGACATATGGCAAAAATTATAACTGATAACTGACATTTGCACCCCCCTCCCCCCTCCCCCCTCCCCTCCCCTCACCCCCCCCTCCCCTTCCCATCCAGACCCTCACTTAAGGACGTTCGCGCGAAAATCTTTTGCAGCAGCTATGGAATAAGTTACTCGTGTCAGAAATGCAAAAAAAATGGGTGGTCACCGACTTCGTTTCGGAGACTAGATCTAGATATCTGAAAGGCGACCCTAATTTCGAAAAATCGGCCTTCCTTACTCGATATGGCCCTAATGTCTTTCAGTCTAAAAATATTGTAAAAGAATCACTAGAATTCAACTTTCTGTGCTAAATTTTATATGAGTGGGTCTATTAAGCAAATTCGTTCCCTTAAAATGGTCTTATACAAAACATATGTTTGGTTTTTTTTTTTTTTTTTTTTTTTTTCAAAACAATTTCATGGGAAAATTTCACCATCCTGATACATAGTTTCGTTCTCCGAGTTCAAAATCAGTCACTTTAGGTTCGACTTTAGGTCGAATTTCCCATTGGTTAATTATTAAGTAAATAAGAAGCAAAGGACCGCGAACGAAAATGCTGCTGGTGTACGTAGGATCTTAACCAGCCTCTTAAGTTGAAATAACGCCGCCTATTAGAGCAGTTTTCTACGGTGGCCCATATATGCAATGCACAAATAACAATTTCAGTGCATAAATATTGATCTTAATACATTAATTTAACTTATTCAGTTCACAATTTCATTTTCTAATACACGGGCATGTTTCTCAGTGCACAAATATATTTTTCAGTGCACAAATATATTTTTCAGTGCACAAATGTATTTTTCAGTGCACAAATATGTTTCAGTGCACAAATATGTTTTTCAGTGCACAAATATATTAATTTCCAGTGCACAAATGTATTTTTCAGTGCACAAATGTATTTTTCAGTGCACAAAATTATTCCTGGGACCCAATGGGCTAAAAATGGCCGAAAGACCCTGGGACTACACTCTCATTGAGGCCTGGTCGCGTTGTTTCCCGCGCTTTCGATCAGTTTCGTCGCAAATAGAAGCCATCTTTGATCGATCGAGCATGTTTTGCCGGAATTGCGGCAAAGGTTTGGAATCGTCATTTGCTTTTTGCCCAAATTGCGCAGCAAAAGTTGAAGCGTAGACATCTTTATCCTCTAAGGATAACATTGTTGGTAGTGCCTCACTCACGAGCCAGACGAGCCGCAAGCGAGCTTCACCTTCGGAGCCGGCAGCTCTTGTAGCAAAACAGTTCCCTACGTTCAGACAGTTTGTTGACAGAAAGTCAGAAGAGCGGAGGGGCCATTTTAAGCAGACGAAAAAGGCAAAGCAAGCCAGCTGCGAGGCAACCATCAATGTCGCATTGATGGAGTACGAAGGCGACGTACTCAAGCCTGTCAGAGGAAGTTCTCTCCCACTCAAAGTTGAGGTCAGCTCAAATTACAACGATGTGAAAGATGCGGCAATCAAAAAACGGAAAGCCTTTGATCGTACTTTTAATGCTGAAAGGGGTTATGTACTGGCATATCAGGATGCCAGGATTGCCAGGCAAATCCCTGGATCAGACCAGGATTTTCTATTGAAGAGCTATAAAGAATGGCTTGGAAGGTCATATTCGAGGCTGACGCTCTATCTGAGCCCTATCTCCAAGCTTGAAGAAGTTCTCGATCTCGACGGGGGTGATATTCAGGAATCAGTTTTTGACGAGTGGTCTGACTGTGATGTGACCTTGAGAGCATTGGATGAGGTCGAGGACCTGGAATACAAGGAGGCCATTCCTGTAGACCCTCCATTTCCAGCTGCTGGCCATAGTGCATCTAAGTCTGTTGGTGCAGACGTCCCTCCAAGGCCTGTCGATGACGTGCTGAATTCTTTTGTGGCCACTGATTTTTTGTAAGTTATTTAAAACTTGTTTTTGTCACTAATACATGTACATGTATTAAGAGCGACTTGCTGTAACTATCAACTATACCTATGCAAGATAGAAAAATTCGATTTTCTCATACTTTGTCACAATAAAGGTCTTTACTAGCTTGTTTAAAAAATATAACTTTTAGGTTGTTTGGATTTTTATTTTTTAGCCGAAGCGGCTTTTTGCATTTGCCGCCCACACTCGCCCAAATTCGTCGCTGAAAACCCACGTTTTTCGCGAGCGAGCAAGCTAAAATTAAAACCGTGTCTGGAAAAACTGTACCACCCTGTTAAAATATCGCCTTTTGAAAGTCATTTCGCCTTGTCAGATCAGAATCAAACCTGAGCCTGAATTTTTTATCGAATTTCCAAATTTATGTCCTTCGACGGCTAGGAACCACATGAAAATTTAGGTCAAATTCGTGGGCCAAAAAGTCAATCTGGTACATGGATTTAACTATCAAAACTATTTTTTAAGAACAAAGTATCATTTCATCTCACTTTTTATCCAAAAACTGGCTTGGGTAAATAAAACGAAAAATTTTGAGAGCGTCTTGAAAACAAGGCACTTAAGCTAATTACTTGACATTTTGACCTTTCATGCTGCGAGTGTTATCACAAACATTGATCCGGAAAATTTAACTGTGGGTCCCATCTCCCGTGAAATAGTGGTCAGTGTGTCTTAAATATCTGAGAAATATCATTTATAGTATTTATAAATCAACATCAAACCCAAACCGAGCATTTTTGTGGTCTAACACAGGTTTATTTTGAATTGCGAACTGTCCATTTGCTAGCGAGTTTGTACAATACATGCGACAAAATACCCGTTTGTAAATCAGCATCGACAAAAAACGTCAGGAAACCGGTACAATAGATCATTAACCAAATCTGTACAAGTATTTCTTACCTTAATCTAGCATATCTTGATAAGAAATAGTAACGTTGTCGCCGGCTTTACGATAGCGTACACGAAACGTTCACTGTTCCAAAACTGTTGCCATTAGTTACATATTAACTGACAGCCACAGGAGCCCCAAGTTTGTGCGTAACATAGTTCCAGGCTAGTATCAAACCAAATAAAACATACTATTTTCTTTTTTAAGGTGATTCCATTGAAAAAGAAGGAATATTTGGTCCAGTTGGTAATTATGTCATTTTCCATTGCAAAAATGCAATAAAAAATGGGTTCACCGTGCTCGTTTTTGCACAACATGGATGGCCATTATGGTTGGGACCCATGAGGTTTTTTTGCGAGTCCTAATAATTAGAATCTGGAATTATAATTTCTATGTAAAAATCATTTCTTGCTTTAAAATATTACAGAAGTTCGCGAGAATAGACTTTAATCTTGAAGAAATAAAAAAAACGCGCCGAGTGCATTGTTGAGTTATATAAGCACGCGGGAATTTTTAAGAACATGAGAGAAGTGCAGAAAAATGCTTCTCGCACTTCTCTAGTGTTCTTAAAAATTCCTAAGTGCTTATATAACTCAACAATGTGCGAGGAACAATTTTTTTATTTCTTTTATAAAATAAAAACGGGTATAATGAACATTACGTCACACGCGTGCTTTATCGAGTTATAACGAACTCGATATATTAGTTTAACAGAATTAAAATCATGAAATAAATTAACCCTCGGACGTACAAGGTTTTTCTCCGATATTTTAAAGACCATTTAACATTAGCTTATGTAATTTTCAATAGCTGTTCATTTATCCTTGAGACACATTTTGGTAAAGTTTGGCGAGAACCGGTTGCTATGGTAACGAGATATGGTAACTTTTTTCATAAGTAACATGAGGTCAACCCATTTTTGAATAAAAATGCATGCTTTTCACCTTTTTTCAGCAAAAAATATATAAAATGCTACCAAACGCATCAAAATGTTTAATTATATGTTATTTTGCAACTTTAGCGAACAATATTTGCAATTCCCGCATTTTCCCGATAAATTTGAATTTTTAGTAAAATCCAACAAGGCGGCCATTTTGGATGACGTCACGGAGCCCCCAGCAGCGCCACAACCCATACTATTTACCTTATCTTGTAGAGCACATCGCTGGCTATCTGTTAGATGTAAAATATTTCCGAAATATTGCAACATCACAAAGCCCAAGGGGGTCCCCCCCTTGTACCACGGTGGGGGTATACGTTTGCGTGTACGTCCGAGTTTTAAGGTGATTCCCTAGAAATAAAAGTTGACATAAGAATTTCTTAAACTTTCCCTGATTGTTTCCCACAATATAGTGATCCGAAATCTGCAATAAAAAATATAAGTCACCAAGCTCGTTAAGGAGATATAATTGTTTCAAGTTACCCTTTAAATCATTGCAACTGCACTTATCAAGCGCGCGTTTATTCCATCAGCTCACACTATGTTTCGCAGGGACAGGAAGCACAGCTTTAAAGTAATTCTTGAAATAACAAAATACATGTAGATGTAATGCATTGACTAAAACGAACAATTTGATGTTTGTTTTATGGCACAGGCACACGTCCTGAAAAGGTATTAACTGAAAATATTCGTCGGGTGCGTGATCTCGAGGATAGAATTTTGTGTCCACGAGCGATGGCCACGTATGCTTTTTTCACGATAACTTTTTTTCTGACATGATTTTTAACTGGCTCGTCGCTCTGCGACGAGACAGTTCTTAAAATACCCTCTTTTTTTTCTTTTTTTTTCCCTGTCGGGTCACCTGCCCCGGGAATCGCTTTTGCTGCGGCCAACACCGTACCTAGTTTACTTCCGGTTTTCAGAAATGGGGTAATCAGTGATGTCAGCAACTATAATTCAAATATTTACCGTTCTAATTTCGACGGAATTGTTAAAAATTAAATCTCTGTGATTTTCGGATGTGATCTATTCCTGGTAAAAGGAAAGCAGGTTAATTTTTTTTAACCAAATCAATTGTCAAACAGTCGAGTTTAGATCGAATAAATCGTTGAACAAAACACGTCCCGGCGAGTCAGAGAACTGCCGAGTAAACAATTCTCAAGCATTACGTCATGGAGTCACGCTCAAATTCCACACATCTCGTATTTATGTCACGTTATTGGCTGCGACGTTTTTATATAAATAAACTATCTATCATTGCTATGGTCGGCTGTTAATTATTTGATCGATCATGTTGATATTGTTAATTTATTCCTATCAATGATTCTCCAAAATACCTGTATTTACATGTAAACAATCCTGATTCCTTGTAAACAATCCATGTAAACAATCCTGATTCTCCAAAATACCTGTATTTACATGTAAACAATCCTGATTCCTTGTAGGAGGTGGTTTCAAGCATTTTAAAGGGAAAAAAATATACAAAGTTCTGAACTTGTGGTTTTTTCTAACAGTACGGAGCCAATCAGACAAAAATATAATAGACCTGAAATTGTATTGTCCTACTAAGGGACTAAGACCATTTTATTTTTATGGCGGGCAAGGGGCAGGGGGCAGCAATTTTTCTGATCATGAATTTTTTTTTTTGGTCTTGATGTTGTGCAAGAATTTTGTTTGGGGATCTTTGAATACTTTTTTTTCCTTTGGCTCACTGTGCATGATTTTTTTTTTTTTACTTTTCCAGTGCATGAATTTTTTTTGTGGTAATTACCCAACCCCCGCCCCCTTTAAAATAAAATGGTCCGTCCCTAAGAAGTGCTTGAAGCGGGGTGTGAAATGTAAATGTTGATGTGGACTGGACTATGCATATATTAATAGATTCCAGATTGTATATCGTGGATTGCTAATATAAAACTCTAAAATGAAAACCGGGTGGAAACTGAGACCAAACGAGCCAGTTGCGAAGCCCAACGGGCTCCTTGTCTTTTTAAATTTTTACAGCATGCGTAACCTTGGGGTTCCTGTGGCTGTCAGTTAATATGCAACTTATGGCAACAGTTTTGGAACAGTGAACGTTTCGTGCATGCTATCGTAAAGTCGGCAACAATGTTACTATTTCTTATCAAGATATGCTTGATTAAGGTAAGAAATACTTGTACAGATTTGGTTAATGATCTATTGTACCGGTTTCCTGACGTTTTTTGTCGATGCTGATTTATAAACGGGTATTTTGTCGCATGTATTGTACAAACTCGCTAGCAAATGGACAGTTCGCAATTCAAAATAAACCTGTGTTAGACCACAAAAATGCTCGGTTTGGGTTTGATGTTGATTTATAAATACCATAAATGATATTTCTCAGATATTTAAGACGCACTGACCACTATTTCACGGGAGATGGGACCCACAGTTAAATTTTCCGGATCAATGTTTGTGATAACACTCGCAGCATGAAAGGTCAAAATGTCAAGTAATTAGCTTAAGTGCCTTGTTTTCAAGACGCTCTCAAAATTTTTCGTTTTATTTACCCAAGCCAGTTTTTGGATAAAAAGTGAGATGAAATGATACTTTGTTCTTAAAAAATAGTTTTGATAGTTAAATCCATGTACCAGATTGACTTTTTGGCCCACGAATTTGACCTAAATTTTCATGTGGTTCCTAGCCGTCGAAGGACATAAATTTGGAAATTCGATAAAAAATTCAGGCTCAGGTTTGATTCTGATCTGACAAGGCGAAATGACTTTCAAAAGGCGATATTTTAACAGGGTGGTACAGTTTTTCCAGACACGGTTTTAATTTTAGCTTGCTCGCTCGCGAAAAACGTGGGTTTTCAGCGACGATTTTGGGCGAGTGTGGGCGGCAAATGCAAAAAGCCGCTTCGGCTAAAAAATAAAAATCCAAACAACCTAAAAGTTATATTTTTTAAACAAGCTAGTAAAGACCTTTATTGTGACGAAGTATGAGAAAATCGAATTTTTCTATCTTGCATAGGTATAGTTGATAGTTACAGCAAGTCGCTCTTAAGCAGTGATACAAGCCTACAAATAAACTTTTGTTAATCTATAGTGAATAGGCAGTGTACAACGAAGCTTTGATAATTTGTGCTCATATTTTTGTTGCTTTAAATATTTTAAGTACTAGGTAACAGTCATATCATGTATACGCTGAACCTTTCTGCTGATTCAATAAATATCCTCTACATTGAGCACCTGAACAAAGCAACCGTTAGAGCAAAATGTATAAAACTAGTTACATGTTTTTATTTGCATTTTGTACATATTCTCAATGTATTTTGAATCCTTTTGTAGCCATTTTGAATACAAACATGTTATTAATATTACATAACTTACAAATGCAAATGTTGCATTCTAATTGTGTAACTATCCCTAAATAATCCCTAGTTTGGTCCCAGTCTCACATAAAAGGTTTGGTGATCACAATGAAATCTCCTATCAGTTGCATTGCACACCACCTTACACTTTTACATGGCGAGCATTGACAAAATTATTGATACATAATTCATAATCCAGCAATCCTTTTTGTACCAGTATGCCCTGTAATGTAATGTTATTTGGTTTTTAATCTGAAATACTTTAGACCTATTGGGCTCACTGAGTCAGAAGCAATTGATGAGGCTATCAAGGAAAGTCTTCAACAACACGAAGATGATTACCAACAGCCAGGTCCTGCCTTGTCCGAGGAAATCTCTGAAGAGCAACTCATCGAAGACATAAAAAATCATGTCAGTCAACATGTTAATGGCCTGCACCGAAACATAGTTGTAAGCAGATTATCAGTTTGGGCAACGGCTGCACCCCATTTCAAGAGAAAGAAATTTGCTGATGCTAAAAGTTTGCTAGAGGTAACATTTACCAGCTTCGAGGCAGAAGATGAGGATGCAATTGATTTGGGGGGACCAAGAAGAGAGTTTCTGCATTTGCTTCTTGGGGCTATTTGCAAGGATAGCAAGACTCTCACAGGTGCAGACTTTCCCCAATTTTAGTGTGGTTCCAGGAAATATCCATACTCATAAAAATTCGGAAGGAGAAGGGGGTGGGGGTGTCTCTAAAGCCAAATATTTTAGAGGAAAGCATGAAGCTAAACTGAAGTTGTCACAAACCAAAAATAGGTATGGATATTTTCTGGAACAAACACTGACAGTAAATTTACATTTTTACCAAACCAGTGGATAGCCAGCCAAAAATATTTACTTTTCTTCTAACAACTGGGGGAAAAACTTGCATGCGAAATCCAGAGCAATGCCTGGAGGTGAGTATCAAAAGCTATCCCGAGTTTGAGTAGCCAATCATAGCGCGCTAAAAACACTATCCACTGATTGGGTATATACTGATACACTACATGTATATTACATATGTGACATTACAGTCTTAAACTCTGGTACAAATATAGTTCACTGTGTCTTTGATATGCAGTGCATTAACTTTGATTTTCTTATGTTGTACCTTTTTAGCTACCCCCAAGGGCTATGTGATTCGTTTCAACATGAAAGCCTTCAGGGAAAATGACTATTTTACTGTTGGCTTAATGCTGTCCACCATCATAATGCAAGGGGGTGAGCCACCCAGGATATTCAGTCCAACCATTTGCCAGTACATCTCAGGTGGCTTGGAAAAATGCAATCCCACCATTGAAGAGGTTCCAAATTTAGCTGTGCGATCTTCATTGTTGAAGGTAATTGGACATACCTGTCATGCTATTTTGTATTGGACTAAATGATAATCACACAAAGAATTACCTTTATTGTACCTGCAGTGTTATAAATACTATACTGTACTTGCTATTAATTTGCTTTCAGGTTTAGGCCCAGGAGACTACAGAGTTTTTTTTTGCATTTGAAATTTGTGATGTAAAATGGTGCTATGTGATTCTGACAAGTATACTTATTGCCTTGACTCCTAACCATTTAGAGAGTCTTTAGAACCAAGGCAAAATCAGAAGGATCTGTATGGAGTCATCTGAGCATAAAACAGCTAATATCACACCCCCAAATAGCAAGAGGATGCCTCTTGAAAATATTGGTGGAATCCCCCCCCCTCCCTGTATGTCTGAGGGGTTTACTGTGTTGCTCTGTCTAATTTTTCATTGTAGTTGCTGGAAGCAGAAAAACAAGAGGAATTTGACAAAATTCTACAAGAATGTGAGTGGAGATTTGAGATTGATGGACTACCAACAGTAATCCCAATCAAAGACTGCAGTGTGTTCGTGAAAGAAGTGGTGCAGTATTATGTCACATTGCAGTGTAAAGCAATGATGGATGAAATGGTTTTAGGCCTGCAACATAGCTATCAGGTACTTACTTAGTAATTGGCACGTAAGCCTTGGCTTGTTTTTTTTAATTCAGACAAGTTTATCTTTGACACTGAAATAAATGACAACAGGCTACAAATTGAACTAAGATTGGACTTCATCAAATGATCCCAAAAGAAAGTTTGTTACTTGATAAAAGAAGTGTAGATATTCCAGTTGATTTTGACATTTAGTATTGCATTTGTTCCTGTAATCCAAAACACAGCTAGAGTTGAACTTTATGCTGATTTTAGACCTCTGTACTTGCTGCAACATTTTTTTGGACAAGCACTTTTGGGTTTTAGACAACCACATTCTTTCTGACTGTTGTCGAAAGGACAAGTGGATCAAAAATATTATCTTACCTTGTATTTATACATATTCACCAAAATGGAGGTGAATAATGGTGGACATTTGCTGAGTGGCAAGGAAAATATATATGTACCACTCTTCCAATGACACCAAGATGAATTTAGCCAGCAAAAATGTAGTTACCAGGCCCCAGTTGTTCGAAAGGTGGATAGCGCTATCCACCGGATAACACAATTGATTTTGTTAATGCTTATCCGCTGGATAGCGCTATCCACTCTTTGAACAACCAGCGCCAGTACTTTATTTCTGACAAAATGGGGAAAAATGTGTACAAAAAATCTAGAGCAATGCTTGGAGGTAATTACTATCCCTATTTTTGTAGCCAATCAGAGCACGTGAAAAACACTATTATTTAGATCCTAATTTAGGGATACAGCTACTATCTGATGTGTCAAATATATCTTTCACTGTTTCTCCCTTTTTTCAGATGATGGATCTGATACGTAAAACCAGTGGTATGGCAAATTTTCTGTTCCAACACAGAGATGACAAACTGACAGCCAAGGAGCTACAAAAAGTTTTAAAACCACAATTTTCCCCAATAGGCAGCAACAGGAGAACCTCCCAGGAAATTGTGATGACCAAACTTCTTGACTTTGTTAACTGTGTGGAAGGTAAATTTCATGGAAGCTTTTTAAAGTCTATTTCAATTGCTGTGGTTGATTTTAATACATGATATAATGTATTAAGCCAAATACAGTGTATGTGTTAAAATCTGCAGCTTATACTTTATTCTTATGTACAAAAATGTAGTTACGGCCCCAAGAAACATCTAACTGTACTTTGGTTTGTAATGAAGGTATTTTAGTGGTTAATTTAAATTAATTAAAGATGTTGGAAGGGTAAAATGATATATTCAGCGCATCTACCTTGAAAAGCGTGGTCAAAACGTTAATACAGTACAATGTATTTTTTACCACATGGCAGATAAATGTCCCCTTAATTTTACTCATTGACAGTGCGTCCTGAGTTTAATAATACTATTGTTTAATAATTGAGAGAAAAATAGTTATGAATACCATTCTTTGCTTACAAATGTTTTTTTTCTTTTTCTTTTCTAGATGGAACAATTCTGGAAGTGTTACAAGAAACCTTTTCAGACCTGACAGAAGAAGAGATTAAGTTTATTC
>JAJLRJ010000010.1:29188175-29278175 GCA_024195265.1 Dendrophyllia cribrosa
CTAGTTGCCATCTAAATTTCACCTTGTAAATACACCTTGTTATTGGGTTTTAAGACTAGAATGTCAACCAGTACCTTAATTATAACAACTTTTTATGCTGTTAAGGTTCAAATGTTATGAAAACCCCGAATAAATGTTTATACAAAATACTGAATATTTTTACAGGCCCTTTAAAAATTGAAGGGTAAGGTGTTATTTCATTGTTTGTTTGTTTTTGTTTTGTTTTGTTTTTTGTGGGGGGGGGGGGGGAGGGGGCAGGGAGTTCACAATCCAATAACTTTTTTTTTGGCACACTGACTTGTTTTCATGTGCCTGTCAATGCCCCCTATAGATTTTTGTTCTTGTTTGTTTGTTTGTTGGTATTTATTATCAAAACCTAAAACCTATTTTTTCAATGATATTTTGCCTGGTCCCAGAGCAGTGTTATTAATTGAACCCCGATTAAAAAAAAAAACATGCTACCTTTGGAATATGAAACAGTATTTTTTCAAAGCTGTGTTTAAGAAAACCCTTGTCAGAGTTACTGCAAAGGTTGCATGTTTACTTTGAAAAGTTTTGGAGTTCAACAAATTTGTTGCTTTTTCAAAACCAACTACTTCAAAAATTACTGACAGCCCTGCAACCTTAGCAGATGTTAATCCTGAAATGGATTGTCAATAACTTAATGTTCAAATCTTGACTGAAAGCTTACATGTACTTTTAAAAAACATTTGTTTTATCACTTATTACGAATATAATCAACTCAATGTACGTTGAAAAGTCAAATAATGAAATATTTCTTGTTTTTAACGTCGTGTTAGTGAGTTATAGATATTTGAATTTACAAAATGCTAATTTAAGATGACGTCAAATCAAGACTTTACCATTATTTCTACTTCAATTTACAATACGCAGTTCACAGCTTAAGGATAATCAATTTTAGTAATACTAAATAAAAAACTGTTAATAGTCAATTGATTTAAAAAAAAATATTACTTGAAGGTGGAAACAAGTAGTTGTATAATAAACGAGTCTTGATTCGACGTCATCTTAATTATTAACATTTTGTAAATTCAAACCTCTATAATTCACCAATGCAACGCTAAAAACAAGAAATATTTAACTATTCAACTTTTCAATGTACATAGAGTTGATTAAGCGCAAAAACAATTTTGGGGTTAGGTTAGGTGCACTTTAAACATTGAAGTGAAAATGATTGGCCACATTTGTGACAAAAGTACACACAGTGTTCAGTGGATAATTTTTCCTACAACAAACCACATACTGCTGAATTTTCAAGAAGCATGCTAATCTGATAAAAATCATTTATACAAATACAGTGGCGGATTGACATTCCGCAGTAAGGGGGGGGGGGGGGGGGGAGGGCAGAGTGAATGGGAGGGGGGGTGTGGAAAGAATGGGGGCGGAGTGAATGGGAGGGGAGCGAAGGGGTTAAAGACTGAAACAAATTTTGGCACTTATTATTTGGTTAGATAACGGGGTGGACTGGGCACCTTACGGCCAGACCCCTCCCCTGGATCTTCCACTGAAATAAAATAGTTATTGCAAAGGGTTTACCATAATTATACTACTGGCTGAGAAATTTCTGAAATGTGATTGGCTGAGACGAGCTGTATTTCAGCCTAATTTTAATTGCTGCATGTAGAAATTACAGTTGCCGTGACAATGGAGACGGCTTTGCCTTGTTGTTGAAACAATGGCGGATAGCTTTCCCGAATTTGATAACAGTGAAATGTGCAGGATAGTTCAGAAATTGTCAACGTGAAAAAGGTACGAAGACCTATTATATCCTTATGCGCTCAAGCGGGGTTGAAAGCAGAGGATACAATGCGGATAGTTTTAGCTACCATGCCAGACAACTTAACGAGCAAATAGAGAAGTTCTTCGCTTAAGTGAGACAGAGAAAGTCAAGCGAATAACTCCGACTTGGAGACAGACCATCTTGGCTTTTAGTAACTAGTGTTCTTGCGCGTCATCTAGAGGAAGTGGGCAGTAGTGTTTCTAGGACAGAGGACAGAGAACTATAAAAAGTGGAAAATTATGTTAAAAGTTTTATCGAAAGCTCGCTTCCTCTGCGAGCAAATACAGCAAAATGGCCTTGCACCAATGTTTTCCGCTATAAAAGCACTGCCCAAGATGAGGGTTTGCTTCAGTCTTAAAAGAGCTCCTTGGTGCCTTGGAAATAAGTTACCAAAGTTTCGAATTACTGTTAAATGAAAAGATGAAAAGGATATAGTGAGTTGTCGCTGTGTTTAAGAAAATTATTTTTAAGTAATCTTTGGTTGCGGATCGATGATCACACATGTAAACTACGTGTGAGTGTTACAAAAAGCGAAATTTCTCAACCTTGTAGTATAAACAATAATACAATGGTTTCTACGGGGAATTTGGGATAAATACCTCATTACCGCAAGCAATATTTCAAAATTGTCCCAAAATATCACAACCCCTAGAAACTATTGTATACATATACTAATTTGTCTTGTCAAGATCTTTTGTTAACCCATTTAAATTCTCTAAGCAAAAGCATAATATACATGTAGCAAATGCACAAAGAGTCACTACGATGAGGTCCAGCCAGGGTAAATAATTCCAACAAGTTTACACCCTTAACTCCCAAGAGTGCCAAAGATAAAAATTCATATAAAATCCCAAATTTCATTTTGTCAAATATCGAAAAACAAATGGTACCATGTAAAAGAACTGCTGAAGAGGTTTCATTTGAATGGTCACATCATAGGATTTCATTGACAGACTCAAAAGTTAGAACTGCACTACATGTCGCCATAATTGACTGACTGGGAGTGAAAGGGTTAAATTAAAAAAAGACAACCTTCAGCAGGGAAATTGCAACAACCACAAGAAACTTTTAAAAAGTGACACAGGGCATCTTGAAATAGAGACAAGTACTGCACAGAACCCCCACCCTCCCTGGGAGGACCTCTGCAATGGATCATTTGCCTGTTGATACCAGGGTTTGATACGAGCTTTAAGCCTTCTGTGGTATCTTTAAAGAAACCTTATCTCCATTAGTGGCCATGTGAAACACTGGAGTCACTTCTCCCTTAACTCCTCCCCAGGTGTCCGATTGCTGGGTGCGTGGATTGTGCATCCTTAGCTTTTCATCCTCAAAGTCCAGGTACAGTTCAATAATGTCGCCACTTGCACAATCGGTAATGTTGCTCGCTGCAGTTTTTTGAGCACCTGTCAGCAGTGGATATTGCTTCTGTTTTGCATTCCACATCCACTTGTTAACCAGTTTGCCATTTTTTTTCCGCTTGGTGTTTATGATGATGCCAATGCCAAAACTAAAACCCTGCAAGGGTTTGCCATCAATCTGAATTTTCCACATATGTTTGCCATTATTAAAACCAACAGAACCGACAGCAAACAGTTTTCTATCAGAACTTGCTTCACCAGATGACCCATTACTGCTTTCTGCTGTGCGAGTATAAAATGAACCATAAGGCTTAGCATATCTCCCAAAAGGATCTTGTGCCGCCTTGCTAAAAAAATCATGAACAGATGGATTCTGCTGATTTGACTTAGCAGGTTCCACTTTAATGAACTGAGCTGTCAAATTTTCTTCAGATAAATTTAACTGACCTTCGCCCCATTCTGCACTGCCTAAGGAAAAAGGCTGAAGATTCCACTTCTTAACAAGCCACTGAAAGGGACTTCCCTGAACATGACAGCCCTTCAGCTCCACAGACAACTTATAACGACCTGCTTCAACTGGAGTGTGGCAAAAACTGTATCTACCATTTCTACAATCCCTTACATCTTGAAGAGTGCCAACAATCACGCCATTAACCTCAGGCTCATCTATGGATACTTTAAAATCATCACTCCCTTCATTTTGCTTTCTCCCATTCCAGTCCTTTGCAGTAATTGTAAATTCAACTGGCTGCCCACACAGTGTATTGTACATCACACCCTCTTGTCCATTCCCCATGGTTACTGTTGACATGCCAGCATGTGTCTCCGTATCAGTAACAGAACCAAAGGATGCAATTCCATGCTTTAGTTGGCCATCATTTTTGAAATTTAAAACATTATTGACACATGGTTTCAGCTGCCATTTGGTTGAGTTTAAGTTTTGTAACCGACTTGTCATTTGTTTGCACATGTTCAAAATCTCAACCTCACTGCAATTTTCAAAAGCCTTTTCAGTGAATTCCACACTGCTTCTCGCACTTACAAGAGCTGTTTCTAACTCTTCTTGTTGAATTTCCAAAGACTGAAGTTTTGCTTTCTTGAATTCTTCTACTTTATCAATCAATTTTCCTCGACGAGCATCAAGACAAGCTATCAGTTTGTTAAAACAGTTTATGACTTCTTGCACAGTCTCTTCTGCACAAGAGTGTACATTACTCTTCATTTTCAATACACTATCCACTGCCCCTTCGAGAACAGAAACTTTTGTTTTTGTCTCAGACAGAACTTTCAGCAAGCTTTCCTTGCTCTTTGAAAAAGCATCCTTGACAAAAGTGTACTTATGATCATGATGCTTCACAATGGTACAGTCTCTGCAGATAGCTTCCTCGCATGTCTCACAAAAGAGTTTTATCACCTCTCCTTCGTGTTCTTTACAGATTGCTGGCTTTGCTATGGCTACAGATCCCATCTTTTTTGCTTCTTCAAGAGACATCACGCAGTGCGAGCTTGTGCTACGTCCACGTCGATGTCCTTGCGTACAAAATTCACATAGAAAATGTGAGCAAGTTGTACATCTGTTGACAGGTGGATCTCCACTTTCACAGTTACCACACTCAAGATTACAACTTCCAGAGTCTTCATGAAGAGCGCCCATAGTTAATAAGTTGTTGACAAAGAAATTGACTGGTAGCGAATCAATTTTTCCCTGAGGAATCTGTGTGAAAAACAAAAATAGGCAAATTATTGTGATACCAAATAATGTTGGCAGTTTAAAAGTTTGAGTAAGATGTTAAGTAATGCTCCACATAAGAACGATAGCAAACTTCATTGTTCCGCGGCATTGGCTCTTTCCCACAGAGAATATCTTTGATTTCAAGAATAGAGGAGGAGCTGTTTGTTAATAATTAAATTTCATTATAAAAATAAAGAAAATCCATTTGCGTCAAATAAATTTTAGGAAATGTTCGTGCTTAACCAATCAGAATAGCAGAAGGCAATAGCTAATAATTTTGCTTCTTTGATGAAGTTCCCCAAATACAATATCTTTCAAAAGTTGCATGTTGTGCGATTGGGTCTCAAATCACTTGAAACTTTAAAAAAATTAGACAAAATGCACCTTGAACCTTAACTTTTTAGCGGTTTTTGAGTCTAAGCCAATGAGATCACTAGTTGTAACAATGAAAAAAGTAAAAAAAAGTAAAAAACAAAAACAAAAACAAAAAAAAACAATGAAAAAAGTTGACATTCCATCGTGCATTGCCGTTCAGCGCTATCCTTCTTATGTGGATCATTACTTAAAGAATAAAGAAGGTTTTTCTAATACTACGTCATACCATTGGTCTTAAGCTCAATCTTTCTGAAGAGAAGAGAAGCTACCCATGAGTTAAAGATGCACTTAAGCCTGGTTTCCATTTTATCGCAAGGATCGAAAGGATCGCAGCGATTGCAGAAAGTTTTGTGCAACCCTTGCGATCATATGGAAACCAAAATGGGAAATGGGAATTAAACAGTCACCAATTAGAACCAAGGCTGTCCCCAAGGGTTGTTTTGCTTGTGTGCCTCCGGTCCCTCTGAAGATATAGGATTTTGAAGCGAACAACCTGGCGACTATAAGCCTCCATTTAGGTACAATGCATCAAAGGAAGGGAGAAGTTATATTTTTCTGGTTACATTTCTCCTCTTCATGATGGTTGCCTGTAGTTTTGGAGCTTAATTCAGTGAAGATGCATAGAAAGTAACAATTATCATACCTCTACAATCAAGCAAAGTTTTGGAGCGATTGATAGTAAATTTAATTGGCCCTTTTTCATTCGACTGTCTTCAAAATCTGAGTTCTCCTGTTATTTCTTTTATATATAAAGTCAAACCAGAAAACCAAAACTCACTAAAATGCTGTTTAGAGGCAATGAAACAGTCCAGAAACAACAAATTGACATCATTTGATAATTAAGCCACTGATTAACACTTTATGGTATACAGTCGGAGCTCCCGTAAGCAGACACCAAACCGTGCTCCCGGCGACTTATCCTCTCTAACACTACATTTCCAACCCCCTGTAAGCGGACACCTCCCGTAAGTGGACACAGACACCTTTTCGGGGTCCACAGGGTCTAAAATAACCTTCCGTAAGCGGACAGTAAATGATATCAAGAAATTTTCTAACAAAACAGGTTCGGTTTTAATGTTTTAAATTGTAAAAAACCTAAACAAAAGCGAAGATTAAGTCTGAACAGTAATGTAGGTAACATAGTCATTTCGATTGCAATAAGCTTTTTTTTTCATCACAGTACCACATCAAAGTTTTCCTTTTTAAACTTTTCTTCGAGCCAGTCACACGAAAATGTATCTTCTTGAAATTTAAATTCGCAGGGCAATTCCAACCCATATCCTGCTTGTTCTGTTTATCCGCTTCCCTTTAATTAAATGCACCTAAGGACACTTTATTACTCATGCCCAAAGCGGCATGATCGAGGTAAGGTTTCAACGTCGTTTTTCTTCGTCGTTTTTTTTTGTGTCACATTTTTGCATGCAAATTTATGCACGCATGTATTACGGACCTTAAGCAACCCTGGACGGCGACACCGAGGACGGCAAACAAGGGCGAGGGGGAATGGGGATTGAACGGCGTCCTTTGGCGCGAAAATATAAACTTAAGCAAGCTAAGGACGCGGCGTTCGTTTCATTTCACTATGGCTTCTTTCAGAGAAGCGAGAAACTTGTTAACGGCAGCTCTGTTCGATGATTTGATTTCAGAAGACGAGTATTTACTTCTTTATGACCTAAACCGTTCCAAAAACCTTGATTTTCCTTATGACGAGTTTATATTTGATTTGGATGAGATGGAGAATTCAGAGTGTGTTACAGAGTTCAGAGTCGATAAACATCACCTGCCTGCTTTAGCTGAAGCCCTTCAGATTCCAGATGTGTTCAAGTGTCGACAACGTTCCATCAGCGATGGTATGGAAGGTCTTTGCATGCTTCTGCGAAGACTTGCTTACCCGTGTCGATATTCGGACATGATAGCGCGCTTTGGAAGACCCGTACCGGTGCTAAGCATGATAACAAACGAAGTGCTAGATTACATTTACAACAATCACAGCCACCGAATCATGCAATGGAATCCTACTGTTTTACAGCCAGCACAACTACAAGAATACGCAAATGCAATTCATGCAAAGGGGGGAGCCCTTGATTTTGGCTTCATAGATGGCACTGTGAGGCCAATCAGCCGACCTGGAGAACATCAGCGCGTTGTATACAATGGGCACAAACGTGTGCATGCCTTGAAGTTTCAGTCTGTCGCTCTTCCAAATGGTCTGATTGCCAACATGTATGGACCCGTAGGTAAATATATTATTTTAATCCGGTTTGTTATCGAAGAAAGGTTGCACTCTTTTCGAATAACTGAGGTTTTCTGTTTTTTTTTTTTTTTTTTTTTTTTTGGGGGGGGGGGGGGGGGGGGGGGGGGGGGGGGTGCTGGGGGTCAGAGATAGTTATCTAAAACTGTTCTTCTTTTTTTCTCAGAGGGCCGAAAGCACGATGCGGGGATGCTTGCAGATTCTGGATTACTTCATCAGTTACAATTACATGCTGTATCTCCCCTGGGTCAACCTATGTGTATCTATGGGGATCCAGCATACCCTCTAAGGGTGCAACTTCAAGCACCATACCGAAATGCTGTCTTGACACCAGACATGCAGGCATTCAACACGTCCATGAGTCCAGTGAGGATTGCTGTGGAGTGGCTGTTTGGGGACATAGTTAACTATTTCAAGTTTATAGATTACAAGAAAAACCTTAAAATTGGCCTCAGTAATGTTGGAAAAATGTATATTGTTTGTGCCATACTGAGAAATGCACTGACATGTCTTTACGGCAACACCACATCTGAGTTCTTTGATTGTGACCCTCCAGCACTAGCAGACTATTTTGTCTGAAAAACTGTGAACGGTGCATACGTGTATTCTTTGAAGATTACAAATTTTCAAAATGTGAAACTAGTTCTCCATAACTTCACTCACATGGCATCAGCTCAAAATGGAAGGATCACTGTTTGCAACTAAAACCTCAACTGAACAGCCAGTATAAAACTATAAAGTGTAACTAACCGTATACAAATTTAATAAACGACAACAAGCTTTAACGGAAACAGTTTATCAGTCTATAAGTTCAATACATGCACGGAGCGTCTATTTGTTTACTAATTTAGACATGAGAAGCATCATAGTATTATTTTGCTGTTGCATCATCCTCATCATTTCCAACTGTTGCTGTCGAATGTTCTGCTGATTTTCTTGTTCTTTCTGTTTCATTCGCAGCTCTTCTTGGCGAAACTGGTAATCCCTTTCTGATTTTTCTCGTAGGAAATCCACAGTTTCTCCGCCGCTTCTTCGTGCTTTCTTAGGTTTGACAGCACAGCCGATTCTTCGGCGTTGTGTCTCTTTTTTGTCTCGCTTAATTTTTCAGTGGCCCTGAGCCTTAGTTCTTCCGCACTAGCTTTATCTACCTCAGCTTTTCTCTTCCTGCTGCCCGTTTCTTTAATCTGTTCCTCTTCTGAAGCCTCCCATTTCTCATAAATTTCTTCCATTGCCTTATCAACTTCGGTATCTTCGACTTCAATTCCAGATGCCCGGTGCTCCGTTCTCATTTTTGTTTTGAATTTTGAAAGCAGAAGCTGGAAATGCTCTCGAATCGATCGCTTTGTGACTTTAAACTTCGGATCCTTGATGCTGTTGAGTGTTCCGGCTATTTCGTCCCATACTTTTCCTCTCTCTACTGTTCGAGGTTTGTATTTATACGGCTCGCTTACTAGGATTTCCCGGCAAAAAATAGCATCGTGCTTTTCAGACCACTCCATGATGTTTGATCTATATAAGATTGAAATAAAATTAAGTCAGCGAGGCAAAATGTGTCACAGATAAATTAATTTAGCTTTGTTTTTGAAAGTCGGGCAATTTTCGAGAAAAGCAGAGGAAATTGCAATCAAAAGCCGAGAATAAGACTTGTATTTACCCATTTCTAGCCATGGCGGGAACTCCAGCAGTCTTCTCCATATAGTCGATGCGACTTTTCGTTTTTTTCACTTGAAAGAAGAAAGAAAATAAGAAATAACTCTCGTCAATGCGATCTAAACTCGCTAGTTTAGGTTATAACCCAGATTTGCTTTCGAAACTGTACGGATTTCAAAGGTAAAACTGACAAACAAACTCGCGTTCTCGAGACACCGCCAAACTCTTGCAAATCACCGCCGCGACGTTAGGTGGACGGCAAGATGATTATGCAAATTACGGTCAACAAGGCCGTTGTGACTTCCGGTTGACCTCCTCGAGGTCGCCGTCCAGGGTTGCTTAAGGTCCGTATTATTACTAACCGGGTCGTCAGGTTACATACAAATTTTACAAAAATGGCTGCCGCGCTCGGCAATGTGCTTGGTTTTCAAAACCATATTATCGGAGTAATGTGTAGTTCCAGAAAATATCCAAACCCCCACCACGGAGGGAATTGGAAATTCCGGAGGGGTGGGGGGGTGGGGGGTCAATGGCCCAGGAAATTCCGAAGGGGAGGGGGGTTTGGAGGCAAAATTCGCGTCCGAATGGTCAGAAAAATGATTGATTTTTCGTGAATTCGTATTGACTCCGTAAGTGTCACTTACCAATTTTTGCGGGTCGTTCTGAAGCATAAATCAGACAACCTGCGTTTTTCCCAACCGTGCTGCAGTTAAGAAACGTTTTTCTCTTTCTAAAAAGTTCTTCGGACGCAAACAAGAAACAATTGAAGACGAATACCTTTCGTGAAGCAGATAAATCCGCCATTACTCGTTACCAATCTCTCTCTCTAGAATCCAGGCTCATCGCCAACAGATGCATGGAACGCCTAGAGGTTAAAAATCGCTCGTGAACAAAGCGGCGTTTTTTCATCGATGTTTAGGAGAAAACCTGCTTCAAAATAATCAATCTCTTCGGCTTTTTTGTTTGTGACGAAGGTTCACAGCTACTTTATCGTTACCGGTAATATTGGGCAAATTTTTCAGTTTTATGTTGAAAATGCTCGGAAGATGCAGAGGATGTGGAAATTAGAGAATTACGCGGATCCGCACCACCGCATCCTGTCAGATGCCCTGTCTAAAGGAAGAAAAAACTTTCCAGAGGGTATGGGGGGTGGGCGATATTTCTGTGGAAATTCCAGAGGGATGGGGGGGTCAACGTTTCCTTGTGGAAATGGAAAATCCGAAGGGGTGGGGGGTCCTCCCAGGGGGGATACTCGAAATTTACATGACGGGGGGGTCCGACGGAGCCTCATTTTTTGAACCCAAAAAAATACTCGAGCTTGAAATTTACACCCAAAAAAATACCAAGCATCGAAATTTTATACCCAAAAAAATACCTAGCATCGAAATTTTATACCCAAAAAATACGCTCATTTTTTTTAAGGCCTAAAAAAATACCCGCCGGATTTCTTGACCCAAAAAAATACCGAGGGTCAAAATTTTAGACCCAAAAAAATACGTCGGACCCCCCGTCATGTAAATTGCGAGTATCCCCCCTGGGGGGGTTCTGTTTGAAATTCCCTCCGTGGTAGGGGTCTGGATATTTTCTGGAACTACACAATTAAAAAAACACACTTTTAAAATATTCAAAATGGAAAGAGAAGGCATTAAAGAATACTCAGAAGCCGTTGTAGTGGAGAAAAAGGAGAGCTTTAAGCGACGAGAACTTAATTCATACATTTTTTTCTTCAATGCGGGGCTGTTTCTTTCGAAGAAGCGGAGTTTTAAAGAACTTTTAAGCAGCCGAGATACTTTACCGTAAAAAAAGTTAGATTTGTCGATGGGAATTTATGTTGATATCAATTTGTGATCGACTTTTTGTTTGTTTTCTCGTTTAAGGTTTGGAGAAATGTTTATAAAAAGTGCTCAAATTCAGTCGTAATAATATCTGATATTATGTAAAAAAAAAAAAACAAGACCTAATTTTACAGTTCTAACTTAATTCACACTCGTCGCCTCGCTAAAATTAAAAAATAGCCCGGTCGTTTACTGATTTCATTGCTTCTAAAAGTAGTGTTTTCAAATGTAACGTAAAGAAGTCATGGTTTGGGAAATAAAAAGACGAGTGACTGTATTTTCATCGGGAATCAATAAATTAAATATTGAAAGCGAGTACAGTTGTCAACAGACGGACGCGTAATACTGTTTTTGAGAATTGCTAAAATTGAAAAATAGCCCAGTCGTTTACTGATTTCTGCTTTTAAAAGTAGTCTTTTCAAATGTAACAGAAAGAAGTCCCTGTTTGGGAAATATTAAGACAAGTGTGGATTTGATCAAGAATCGATGAATTAAATATTCACGGCGAGTTCTTTAGTGTGTCACGCAAAATTTGTTGAGGGGGAAGGTGTGCGTGACCCATTTAAAATAAACCGTAAAACTTTCTTATGCAAGCGCATGAGTATAGGCTACCAGTGTAGCCTCTTGCTTTTTTAAAGTAACTATACATGCAATGTACATAAAATATGTACCTCTTCTGCTCTGTTCACCTCCGAAACAAGTGGGATTGTACTGTGTTACTGTTTTTAAATGGCTTACAACAGTTCATGTGACTGCAGTGCGAGAGTTTCACAAATATGTACTCTAATGTACATTTATTTAGTGGAAATTCCTTCAATCTTAGACTAATCTTGAACCGTAGTTTTTAAATAAGTGTGAAATTTATACCAAAAAAGCAACATCTAACAACCCTGTGATGAATAATACAATTACAAGTGATCTTAAAAGCTTTAAAAGACAAGTACCGGTGCATTGTATGCCCTCCAATCCAGGCTTAACTAATCAATGACTGCAATGGCATCAATATAATTAATGAGTAATCAATGGGTAATCAATGAGTAATCAATTGATTACTCATCGAGTATTGCCAATACTCAATGAATACTCAATGACTAATCAATGACCCACAAAATTTTTGGTCATTGATTAGTCATTGATGTCATTGATTAGTCAATGATTTGCATGAAAAGAGGTGTTGACAGGCCAGACACGACTCATATTTAAAGCTCGGGATGACGTGGAACGTGACCTTTAGAGTTTTGCTCTAACAAGTATATCCCCCAAGGATTTTCCTTTTTTGTATGAGATAAGGGGAGGCTCTTTGTATATTTCTCTTCGCAATGGTTGGTTCTGTGGTGGTACATTGTTACGAAAGGCAGAATTCTTTTTCGCACGTTCTCCTTTTGCTGCAAAGATGACTTCCGTTCATTGAATTTTACCTCAGAAATTATTTTCTCAATGAGATTGTGAGTGTAGCCTCTAGCACGGAGGCGTGCTTTGAAGTTGTTGATATATATTCTCACTGAATGATTTTGCTGAGGAATTTGTTCTTAAAAGTCTCAGGGCTTCACCTTTTCTAAGCCCTTTTCAGACCCCTGGTGGGTGGCAGGAAGAGAAATGGGTGTACTCCCGGCATTACCAATCGATGAAATCGATGATCAATTAAAATCGATATCAATCAATGGCAATCGATATCAATTAATTGATTGATATTGATAATCGATGACCAATCGATGAAGAAGATTTTTGTGACCTTATAGATTGGCATCGATTGTTATCGATTGTCATCGATTGCTATCGATTGTCATCGATTGTTATCGATTATCACAATGCAGCTTTCTTACTCTTTAAATATGAAAATTCAACACATTTATTTTGAAAACATGACTTTTAGCCAAACGAGAATGAGAGTCACCGAGAGTTGAAGGATGAGAGTTCAGTTGCACAAGAGTTTTATTCACCTCTCAGCAAGTGTGGGCCAAATTCGATGAGAGCGCACAGGAATCGCCGAGAGTGCACGAGAGTTTCAGGCCAAACGATAGCGAAAGTTTGTTTGAAGTGAGACACGCACGAAGCGGTGAAAACTCGCTGTTTCGTGGCTCGTTTGACGCCGCTTCGCGGCTCAATTTCACTTGGAACATCTGTCATGAAAGTACTTGCCAATCGATATCAATCGATGAACCTTTTTTTGTGACTATCGATTGGTCATCGATTGGCCGATACCAATCGATATCAATTAACTAATTTCATCGATTGATATCAATTTATCGATTAAATTTCCGATCATCGATTTCATCGATTGGTAACGTCGTGGTTACTGAAAGGTCTCTGTTGGTTTAAAATGAGTAATCAATAACATCAATGAGTAATCAATGACCCACAAAATGTTTTGGGTTCGATTAATCATTGATTGCTCATTGAGTATTGGCAATACTCAATGATTAATCAATTGATTACCCATTGATTACCCATTGAATACTCACTGATGTCATCGATCATTGATTAGTTATGCCTGGTCTAATGCACTATTTTTTTTCAACCTCCCGTAAGTGGACACCTCCCGTAAGCAGACACTTACCCTTGGTCCCGAGGGTGTCCGCTTACGGGAGGTTTGGCTGTATTTACATATTATATTTTTACATGTCCTTGTATTTTTGCTTGTCTGGGCTACCTGTGTGTATAACAGGTCCTAAGGGACTTATCATAATTTATGGAGGGGGGAGGGGGAGAGAGAATATTTATCTGAAAGATAACATTTTCCAAGAACTCCCTCCCGGCAGGCCTGAAAATTAGAAGTGGCTTCTCCAGACCTTCTCATAAGGGGGAGGCCCAGAGTGAATAACAGTGGGAAGTGGGGAGTGAAAAATATGTTTCAGACTGGACAAACTTTCCTGAACACCCCCCCCCCCCCCCCCCACCCACCTTCCCCAACTCCCTCCCCCATAAATAACGAGAGCCTCACTTTTAATACACCTGTCATATTCATGTTTTCATATGCCTCAGCTTATGCATTGGTCAACACAAACCTCGGCACTTGAACGGCAAGTTGGACAATTTATCTTGAACACCGCTCCAGCTCGAGTCAAAAGTCCTTGCAGACATCGTTTGCAGAAGGAGTGAAGACAGGGCAGAACTTTAGGTTCCGTGTACTGCTCAAGACACACGGCACATTCCAAATGCTTCCCTAAACTGTCCGCCAAAGATGTCGCCTTCGCCATTGTTTATTTTACCTTGATTCTGTTTCTTTAATATCTTGAAAATGAATACAAATTAGATTTAGCAAAATCGAAGCAACAGGCTTCTCGTATTTAAAAGGTAAAACTTGTAAGCTAAAGCTTACCTTCTTGACAGTAAAACTTCCACAATGGCTTCTCCTAAACTTCAGGGATCGAAACGTGGCGATTTCCTAGAAAAATAGTCATGTGACAAGTATGAATCACAGGACACCCAATATGTATAGGAGGGGAGGTTTGCACCGTATGGAATTAATTCGGATTAATAATTATTTTTATAATCAAGAAATAAACAAGTATATAAGGTAAATCACTAAATAAAAGTAGACAAAACGTTACCTCGTTAGGTGTATTGTCTTTTTTTGGTGTTTCTTCGCAATTTTGGTGATTTTTAGTTCCCTTACAATACTGAAGACAAAGACAATACTCCGCGAAGACAATACTCCGAAGACAATACTCCGC
The DNA here is from genome assembly GCA_024195265.1 of Dendrophyllia cribrosa. NCBI lineage: Eukaryota > Metazoa > Cnidaria > Anthozoa > Scleractinia > Dendrophylliidae > Dendrophyllia > Dendrophyllia cribrosa. Next base: position 29,202,852 of record JAJLRJ010000010.1, read on the forward strand.
GAAGACATAACATAACACAACAAGTAGCTTTATTTGCATGACTATAAATCCTTACAGTATTGCAAAGCATTACAACATAACAAAATGAAATTACACTGATAATATAATAAAGAAAGGGAAAGTACAATCAGTCTGATTTGATAATTTGATTATTGCGGAGATCTAAGCATGAAATAATGAATTTCACCAAATGAATATTTACAAAATAATTACGAGAGTTCATTAATTCATTGGTAACTTCTGAAGGAGATAACTGTTTTATATTTGGTAGGTGATACCCCATTTTCCTGTAAAATCCGTCCCTAATAATTGAGTATTTAGGACAGTGGAAAAGGAAGTGAATTTCATCTTCAATTTCATTAGATCCACAAGTAGGGCACAATCTATCATCTCTCGTAATTTGTTCATATCTACCAATCTCAATCATTAACAGTTTATGATTACTTATACGAAATTTTACTAATTGTTTTCTGTCATTTGATTTCCATGTAAGGTCTAAGTAATGACAAGGCGTATATTCGTTCTTAAAGATATTATAAAATTCGAGTTTCTTAGAGTGTTGAATGGTATGTCGCCAATATAGGATATATTTTTGTTGCATTAAGTTTACGTAATGTTCGATTTTAGTTTCAGTTAAGAAAATAGGGTCAAAATCAGGCAAATTATAGAATTCGGATATCCTTATGAGATTAGAGTAGAAGCTATTTTTACCAGAAGAGTGAAGATCTGCGGACAGTAAAAAGATCTGTTTAACAATAGAATTATTGTCCTTACTTTGAAGATATAAGGTATAATTAATTATTTTCTGATTAATAGCTATAATAAGAGGAAACCTTCCTAGTTCAGCTCTACATGCCACATTTGATGCTTTATTGCTTACTTCTAGATAACGTTTGCAGAATTGTAAATGGATTTTTTCAATCTGCGAGCTGTCCCAAGATTTAAAATCCGGTTTTGTGTACACACCCCAAACTTCGCTATTATATGTTAAAATTGGGGAGATCATCGTGTCAAAGATTTTACTTGCCAGGGATGGGGATAATTTACTGAAATTTGTATGTTTTCTTAGACTGAAAAGAGCGTGAAGGGCCTTCTCTTTTAGCTGGTCAAGTGCCATTGAAAAGTTACCCGTTGAAGAGATTACAGACCCTAGATAAGTGTAGTTTTGGACCATTTCAATCATTTTATTGCCTATGTGAAAACTAGACTCAGTACATTTCTTAGCACGTTTCTGAAAGATCATAACTTTGGTCTTTTTTGGATTGATACTTCTCAAACTCATTAATAATTCATGAAGAAAATACAAAGGAAATTAATGTTTAATGAGTGTTTGGAAATCAGATAAAACACTCGTCATTTTTGCATCCTTAATTTCTCCTTCTAAAATCATTTTGTTTGAGAAGTAATATCAAACATTCGACACAGTATTTCATCACAAGATCAAACACCTCGAAGTTCGTCAAAAATACTCCGCTGCGCGTCGTATTTTCAACTCTCTTCTCAGTGTTTGATCTTGTGATGAAACACTGTGTCTCATGTTTGATATATTACTTAACATCCACGAGTTGCAATAGGAAGATAACTTATCAAGACAAGTTTGCAGTCCTGTTTTGGATCTTGAAAGTATGACTAAATCATCCGCATATAAAAGTGAGTTTAATTTTGTGCCATTCGGTAGAGCAAAAGGATCCGATAAAATATTTTCGAACGAATGTGGTATGTTGTTAACATAGAGGTTAAATAGCAATGGGCTTAAAATACAACCTTGGCGTACACCACGTGTTTAGTTTTGTCCAAAGGAATCTTGTGTTCGCATATGGGGCAAATCTTTTTATTATCATACCAAAAGCATTTGGGACATTTCACGACTCCGGTTACATGCACATTTGAACTCTCGCAATGATGACATGGAATTTGACTTTTTGTCTGAATTATTTTCATGATTTCAGAAGCGCTTTCCTCCTCTTCGTTGTCGGTTGAATTTCCTTCATCCTCTTCATCACTTCTAATTTCTTGCTCGCTCTCTTCAGACTCATCGGCCGGACTGTTCTCAGAAGCGCTTTCCTCCCCTTCGCTGTCGGTTGAATCTCCTTCATAAGTCTCGTTGTTGGATTCTTTTTGTTCTTGATAGATCTTTTCTTTCTCTAAAAGATCGCTCAACAGTTTTTTATTCTTGATTAAACGCTTAACAATTCCCAACTCTGCGAGTCCATCTAAAAAGGTATTAAGCGCACGGGGTCGGGCTACATCATCGTTATGGGGAAGTAGCACATACTCAACCAGCTCTGCGATGTTTGTCACGGGTATTATGCGTTGATTTCGGAGTAATTGGCCTCTAGGTGCCCAAAACAGGATATCTTTGGAAGCGGCCATGCTATGCAACAAATCAGAAGCACGTTCTTTTGACACCGCTTTGGAAAGATTGCTTAAAACATCTTTAATTCTTGGCTCCTCGTTGTCTTCCTCGTCATCGTTGTCCTCATCGGAGGTTATAGTGTCTTCCATTCCGCTCTCCATTTCTTCTTCATCCCAGTCTACTTTTCTCTTCATATCGATCCGTACTCGTTAAAGAAAAGCTTCAAATAATCAGTGCAACAATGCATAGTTTCTTTTATAGCATCAAAACGCCCAAGCTTGTAACAACGGGGGTCAATAAGTCTTCTATAAAGCCACCACCCTCTTGTACAAGTATTTGCTTCTTTGTCTTGTAGGGAACGTTTTGATTGGCCAGATTAACAAAACACGCTTATTTGTTTCAGGACAGGGAATGTTTTCCGTAACAACGTTATAAAGAATATGTAACAAGGCGTGAACCTGTTGTGGAGAAGCTGTCCTTAAGAGAAATTGGCGCTGATGATCGGGACCATTAGCTAAGAGTTGTAGAAAACCCCGGTTGTTTTTTACTACTTGAGACATAACTGTAGAATGAGCTAAGAATAGTGAGTTGTTGTCTTTTATCGTGGAATAGAAGGAAAAAACAATAGGATTGTGGTGGTGGTGGTGGTGGTGAAAACAATAGAATTGTGGTGGTGACGGTGGTGGTGAAATCAATAGAATGGTGGTGGCGGTGGTGGTGGTGAAAACAATAGAATTGTGGTGGTGGTGGTGGTGGTGGTGAAAACAATAGAATTGTGGTGGTGGTGGTGGTGGTGGTGGTGGTGAAAACAATAGAATTGTGGTGGTGGTGGTGGTGAAAACAATAGAATTGTGGTGGTGGTGGTGGTGGCGGTGGTGGTGAAATCAATAGGATTGTGGTGGTGGTGGTGGTGGTGGTGGTGGTGGTGGTGGTGGTGATGGCGGTGGTGGTGAAATCAATAGAATTGTGGTGGTGGTGGTGGTGAAAACAATAGAATTGTGGTGGTGGTGGTAAAAACAATAGAATTGAGGAGGAATTAGCCTAAAAAATGAGCAACATTCGCCTCTTTCTCAGTTCACATTGAGCTTTCATTGAGTTGACATGAATTTGTCCTGCCCCATTTGTGAGAAGACATTTAGCAGGAAAGATAGTATGCAAAGACATATGACCAACAAACACGCCAGTCCTACTTTCACTCCATTTAAAACAATGCCGATTTCTACACAAAAGTGTCAGCGGTTTCACTTCAAACACCCTTTTACTTGTATGGTTGCAGGGATGACCGGTTCCGGGAAAACGTTTTGGGTTCAATCACTGATACAACAGGCCTCAGACGTGATAGACCCACCACCCGAGAGGATTGTCTGGTGTTATTCACAATGGCAGCCCGCGTACATACAGATGCTAGTCACAATACCACAAATTGAATTTGTCAAGGGTATTCCTCCTGCGTTGGAACACGATTCCTATTTCGATGTCAACAAACGGAACTTAATCGTCTTTGACGATCAAATGATTGACGCCGGCAAAGACAAGCGAATAGTAAACCTTTTTACGCGAGGTTCTCATCACCGCAACCTAAGTGTCATTTATATCGTACAGAATCTATTTCATCAGGGGAAGGAAAGCCGAAGTATTAGTTTAAACAGTCACTACTTGGTCCTTTTCAAGAATCCCAGAGACAAACTGCAAATTTTGACCCTAGCAAAGCAAATGTACCCTGGGCAAACGGCTTTCTTTATAAACCAGTACGAAGAAGCTGTACGAAGACCCTTTGGTTATCACCTGGTGGATTTAAAAACAACCACACAAGATAATTGTAGACTGCGAACGAATGTACTACCCGGTGAAGAACAATTTAATCAAACAGGGGTACAAGACAATATTTCTCAGGAGCTACTAAAGTATCTTAGACAACAGAACCTTTCGACAGCTCCAGTTCTCTTAGCCATGCAGGGACTACAGGACAGAATGGACAGCCTTCTCTCCCGTACAGACATTGGGGAAAATGACAAAGCCAAACAGTACCTTGAGCTGCAAAACAGATATCTGACGTTTAAACATCAATTGAATGGAAGACCTCAACAGTCTGATGAAATGAAAAGAAGTTTTGCAAGTCATCCGGAAGATAATTTACCCACCATTATACAAGAACCCACAGCATTAACAGCGGCGACAACCTCTACACCCTTAAATCCATTTATCGCGACACCCTCTCCAGCGCTCACCATACAAAAAACTACCACAGTAACGCCACTACCTTTAAATCCAGTCGTCTTGACCCCTCCCCCTACAGTATAAACACCCTCGCCAGCACCGAAGCGCAAACGACCTAGAATCCAGTTAGTAAATTACTTAGATGTTGGTGATGATAAACCTAAAAGACAATCGCGGCGTTACAGATATAGAGCTGCACCTTACAAGCATTCTAAGAATCAAGAGGATTAATTTCACTTGAAACGATGATTGCAGTGCGGTGAGACACAGAAAACCAAGGGAATCAAACAGTACTTTGTATAAACCCGATGAAAAAGAATAAATCAACTCTGTCTGTTCCTTTCCAACTAAGCTTTTAAATTGTCTGTATAATTATGAAATTGTTTGTTATCAATAAATATAGTTTGAACTTAAACAAAGTGTGGGTTTATTGTTTTAGCGCGCGCATGTAATTTGTTGCTTTGTTAATTTTTCCGAGGTGCTAATTTTCCATGCAAATTAGGTTCAGTGTTAGTTCGCATAATTAAAAGTTTTAACTTTGAAGCTACCGGTAAAGTCATGTTATAAAACTTAAAGTGGGTGATGGCTTGCAAACTGAAAATCGATATAGAGTCTAGCGATGAAGCGGCTAAAACGGCGGTAAATACAAATAAGAAGCGATTTTTAATACTGTGCAATTTTATTGCTTCTAAACTTGAATGTTTCGGAACAGTTTCGAACCTGGTAGATCGCATAATTTCTCCTTCAATAACGCTAGTTCACACTATTTTAACTTTTCATTTAACATCCCCTTGAAATTTATAAGCATTAAAATTGTATGAAATTGTAATAAAATAATCACATTATGTCATTCTACCCAGTGTGGCTCTCGAGTTAAAAATAGATTGATGTCATTCATTTCCGACTCCCCATTGACTTAAAATAGATAATGATGTCATTCATTTCCGACTTCCCATTGACTTAAAATAGATTATGATGTCATCACTCCCCATTGATCCAAAATAGATTATGATGTCATCTCTACCTATTTTTAACCCATGACGTCACCTCTAGGGATCATGACGTCAGCCACTCCCCCCTCCTCCCGTCGGTGAACATACAATTTATAATATGATGTCATCACTCCGCATTGATTTAAAATAGATTATGATGTCATCTCTACCTATTTTTAACCCATGACGTCACCTCTAGGGATCATGACGTCAGTGAATCCCCGATCCCGTTGGTCAACCCCCACTTTCCTACTACTGTTGTGTTTGGCTTTTTCCAATTTTTACGGAACATGTAGAGTTTGAGTACAAATTATTTATTAAATTTTAAAAGCGACCTCCCACATTAATTTGCAATAGCTTGTACAAGAGTCCGTCATGCCAGACTGAGTCAAAAGCTTTCCTGGAATCTACAAAACAAGCGTATATTTTTTCATTGTGTTGATGCACATATTTATCTACTAAAGTTCTTAGAGTGAGGACATGGTCTGCTGTACGATTTTTGGGCAAGAATCCAATCTGAGAATTGTGGAGTATGTTATGAGAGTAAACATGCTCAAGGAGTCTTTGATTAAGGATAGAACAGAACAATTTTCCCAAACAGCTTGAAACACAAATTCCTCGATAATTTGATGGATCACTTTTTCCTCCTGATTTATATATTGGTGTAATAAGGCCGCTACACCAAGTTTGAGGCATTGTTCCTAGATTGAGAATTGTATTAAAAAGTTTTTTATATATCGGCATCATGTCGTAAAGGCTAGCTTTAATCATTTCATTTTTTATTTTGTCTGAAAAAGACGATTTATTATTTTTTTAATTTTGTCGCAGCTATAAGTATTTCATTTTCGGTGATTAAGTAATCCAAAGAGCATAACTGATTTTTCCGACTCTCAAGTTGTTGTAGTTCATTGATTATTGTCCGTTGTGCAGAATTTAAACTGGTTCATTTGAATGAAGTGAGTGGAAATGTTGAAGCCAGTTTTCCTCTGAGATCAATGGAAGATCATCTTTGTCTTTTCGAGTGTCATCCATTGATTTTAAGGTGGCTCCGTTGTTATTTCGGGCGCACTCGTCTATGACAAACTTTGTCTCATAACTTTTCCGGCTCTAAAGCGATGCTTCTAAAACTTTGCGAAAACTTACAGCTATTACCTAGCAATAATATGATAGAATTCGATTTTCATGGAAAAAAAATATATTTAGTGATAATCGGGCTTAAATGAACCCCACTTTTAGAACAAAATCGCACCCTGTGAAAAATCTTGCTGTTATATTTGTGTTAAATTTCTGGAATCAGCTTACATTGACTTAATACATACCCTTACCAAGTTTCAGCAAAATCGTTGGAGCAGAAATGCAGAAGAATTAACTCCACCAAAATTTAGCCCTAAAATTCTCTTAAAATTTTAAATACTTCATGCTCTTTGACTAAACAATCTACGAACCCAAATTTCTGGGAGAAGCCTTCCCAATGCTTGCTAAATCTGAATTATAAGCCGATTGCAAATCGTGCGAACCGTTAAAAAGTATTCACTAGTTCTGTAAATATTATAAAATGCTCCAAAACCTGGTCAAATCTTCAATGCTGCGTTTTCTATCACTTTTCGAAAATCATCCTGCAGTTTAGTGTCAAACTCCTTCCACATGAATTTCAAGGTACTGCAATACTTTTACATCGATCGTTTTTTGCTTAGAAGGGCTTGCAATTGGAGAAATAGTTGTTTTTTATAAGCTGCTCCGCATCTTAGCTAAGGCGAAGCTGACAAGCAGTTTTCAGAGTTTTGTTTATGAATACGAAATGAGCACGTGTGGAATTTATTCTAAGAATTCGCACCTTCATAAGGGGGGCGAACGAAATATGCGCGCTAGTTACCCCAGGAGGTGAGGGAGCATGTACGCTCCATTAGAAGTTTCCATGGGGTGCAATGTTTTTAAATGCGGGGACTTCGCTGACTACGCGCGTATATCACGTACGCCCCCCTAACTAAGGTGCGAATTCTTAGAATAAATTCCACACGTGCTCATTTCGCATTCATAAACAAAACTCTGAAAACTGCTTCTCAGCTTCGCCTGAGCTCAGATGCGGAGTAGCTTATAATCCCAACAACTATTTCTCCAATTGCAAACCCTTCTAAGCAAAAAACAATCGATGTAAAAGTATTGCAGTACCTTGAAATTCATGTGGAAGGAGTTTGACACCGAACTGCAGGATAATTTTCGAAAAAAGAGATTTTGAGCAGGTTTTGGAGCATTTTATAATATTTACAGAACTAGTAGTGAATACTTTTTAACGGTTCGCACGATTTGCGATCGGCTTATAATTCAGATAAAGCAAGCATTGGGAAGGCTTCTCCCAGAAATTTGGGTTCGTAGATTGTTTAGTCAAAGAGCATGAAGTATTTAAAATTTTAAGAGAATTTTAGGGCTAAATTTTGATGGCGTTAATTTTTCCGCATTTCTGCTCCAACGATTTTGCTGAAACTTGGTAAGGGTATCGCTCAACCATTTACACTGATGATGCTTCCCAGATAGCTAAACTCAGACTTCACCTCCAACAGCAGCAGTCTTTCACAGAGATATTAGACTGCAGACTTACTGTAAACCTTAAGCCCTTTGATCTTCGGCACATAACATGGATGGGTTTGGGCTGAGGCTGAACTGGGACTGGATGTTCTCATTTTTTGGCAATTTGAGCCAAAAAGGTTCTTAGCACGTATTTTGGAGAAATGGTACAGTATTTCAGTAACAAGAGAAATAAATATGAGCGAAACAAGTAGAAGTATACAAGTAGATTCCAATCTGCCGCGCCGGGATGTTTAGTACAATATCCCTCCTGCTACAATTAAGACGCTCCCTCCCTCCTACTCCTGCTGCCTCATTAGCATTAAAGTATGGATAGTTCCCTGTCTCCTCCAGCCTAAGGGAGCTCTCCCTTTCACCCCATACTCTTTCACCCCAATTCTCATCCCCAATTCTATAGTATTCCCCAACCCTTACGCAAAGGCTGCAACAGGACTTGGAAAAGTATTCATGTCCTTTATCCAACATATATTACCCAATCCCGGGGTCTGAAATGAAACGCCATGAGTACAGGCTCAAATGGTACGTAAATAGGTACAGCATTTACTTGCTGCTAAATTCGAAATCCCAGAGAGCTTGAGCAAAACGTAAAATATTCGCTCCTTGTTCTATCCATTTAGAAACCTTGTTTTCGTGTCCATAGTCTTACCGATTTTTTTTTTGCTAAGTTACATGGTGCGTAAAGACATCACTCGCTTAAAGGAATCAGGGTCACGGAAGGGAAATCTATCAACTGTCCTTAGATCCCGGAATAACCCTCTGTCAATACCTCCAAGCAGTCCAGTCCAGCTTCCTCCAAGCTCGAGGTCACATCTGGAGGTACCCACATAATTTCACGAAGTTCGGCTCTCTTTATACTGAAACCCGTACACAGAAAAAAACGTACTTTAACATCAGAGGTATAAAAGGTACCTCAGATGGGACCCGAGTCAAGAGGAGATAACCACCAAAGCCCGAATTAATCGCGGCAACAAGGGAATGCTCTCCTAGTCCCTCGCTTTTTCTGAGGGGTCCTCCTGAACCCCATAGTGGGCTCTCATGCACCACCTCTCTCTCACTTTTTACGCGGGCTCTCCTAGTCCCTCGCGTACTCTGGAGGGTCCTCCTGACCCCCCTGGCGGTCTCTCATGCACCACCTCTCTCTCTTTACGCGAGCTTTCCTAGCCTCTCGCGTACTCTTAGAAGAAGAGACTAGAAAACACTATAAAGCTTCTTAGACTCTTTGCTACAGGATCCAGAAACAAAAATGTGTTCTTTAAGATTTTCTCAAGTTTTAGAAATAGCCTAAAACAGGTTAGGCTATGTAGGTTCTCAAATAGGTTGTTATTTTCTTTATAAGAGGAAACGGCGCTTGTTGCTGGTTCAACAACTTGTCTATATGGGCGTGGTCCCTTTCTGTTCCTACTGGAACAGAAATCATACTTGTAAACTTGTTGATAACTGTTACTGTTATTGATAGTGAGTCTGATCTTCTACTCACCGAAACTACTGATATAAATCAATAATCAGGAGAGGCACTTATTTGTGGACACTCAGTACAGTATATCAAATGTAACATTGTACATTGAAATTACAAGAGATTCTGCACTTTCTTATTGCCATATAAAAAAAAAAATTATTATTTTTCTTCTGATTTTCTAAATAAAAACCTGTTTTTATAATCAGGCTCAACAGGTTCTTTATAAGGAGGTTTAAATACCAAAATTTTAGCCTACAGGTTCTTAATTACTAGGTTATGTAGATACAGATGATAAGTAGTCTCTCATTTCTCTGTAGGCTGAGATAGTTAAGGAGGAGACAATGCGAGTGTACGTGAAAATCGCCTCCCGCGAGAAGATGCGACGGGTGCGGAGAGAAAAATGAGGGAACTACTCATAGTCTTAAATGTAATGCTACTCTGCTATTAGTTACATGAAAACCTGAACACATTATGTGATTTGTTTTGTTTGATATTAAACATACTGTAGCATGCTCGTCATCGAACCTTCAAATTCAAAGTTTGACAACCAGTTAAATGAACTTCCTTTACATTCTCAAAGGTGCATTTTTTAGCGCAATTTAACCGTCCTTTGTCGCATTTTAACGTTTTTCAGTCACAAAATGTTTTTTTTTTAGCTAATGAGCTTTCTAGTGTTGCTTAAATAATAGCTGGTTAATGTTCACTGAAGTGAACAAATATTCCACATCTTTAGGAAACAATTTGGGGCGCTTGTTGGCAATTTTGTGTTTGTCTTTTTTTTTTTGTAAAAATATATGTTTGCCTCGATTGTTTTTCTCTAGAACCTGTCTTTACTAAACAAGGAAGTGCTTCCACAGCTCAATAAAACAATATGTGAGTGACAAATTCGACATTGGATGGTTTACGCTCCCAGACCTCAAAGAAACAAGATTAAGCAATTGAAAAATATCAAACCTAGTTCAGGTCAGAACGTTTGAATGTCAATAGCCATATTGTTTTAAACTATTGTTTTGCTAAGAGCGGTCCGGTCAATTTCGGGTCGGAAAAAAGTTAGCCTTTATATTTTGTGATTGAAAAGCATTTGGTGGGCATATATTAAAACCGGTGTATTTTGTAAAATTTCTTGCTTTTCTTTTTTGCTACACGGCGAAACGACTTCAGGCGTCCGAGGGGAGATTTTAAGCCGATTCGGAAGTCGAAAATTCCGACTTTTTCGGGCCGCGCTGCTTGAACACAGATCATTTTTGCTCCATGCCAAAAATACCACAGCATTCAGGTACATTTGAAGTGCCTTCCACCGATATCTCGAAATAGTCGGATAAAAATTAGGAAAATCAGGCAAAATCAAAGACACCCAACCGCACCGCTGGTCAAAGGGAAGCAAAATTTAGCTAAATGCAAGAGTCAAAATCTCAAAAGTGGCACCTAAACTGGGGCTAAAATGACCGTAATGGCAAAGATCTCACCCTATTTTCACAGATTCAGAAGTTAAACCTGCGGGTATCTTCTTGTGTTGGACGCGAGCGAACGATTTTTAGAGCTCATGTGCGGCAATGTTTACAACAAAAGTTCAAAGGTCACGACTAGGACCGGAAACAGTGCCTTAACGTAAATAGCGGAATAAGTATTGTTTTAGCAGTCCAGAAGTACTTTTAGTATTCGGAATACCTCACATTTATCCCTTAATGCCCTTTACCTCGGATTTATATCAATCTAAAAAGTTTAACTTTGTATATAAATGCACGATTGTAGGGTATTTGTCAATTGCCAGTAAGCTCGAATTTCTGCACGCGACTTGATTTCAGTTCAGTGACATAATTAAAATAATAAAATACTTTGTTAATAAAAGAAGCACATTATTACTTTTTAACAGTCATTGGTAAAGGCTTTTCATTGTCCGGTGGCATCAGTTTTAATTGGTCTTGAAGTTACGTTTTAAAGAAGATAGCAGGTACCTAAAATGTAAAATTTATTCCAATGTTAAATACGTCAATTACGGTTATAATTAGCCTGTACTTTCTAACAAGGTTGCACTTTAGAATTTCCATTTTAGTTTACAGATCGAGGCCATTTTAATACGTATGGATAAAAAGTTGTCATTTTCAAAATCAAATTGACTTTTCTGCTTCTTTTGCGCCCAGAATACGGTGAAGCCAACCTCTAAAAATATGCTAATTACTATCATTCTCACGAGAGATCGTATTACAAACCCGGGGGGGGAGGGGTGGGGGTACTTGACCAATATTTGGGTATAGGGGTGCCGCTGAGGGTCTGAGAGCCTGACCCTGTTAAGGACAAGAAAAAATGAAAATACCTACCCTGTGTAGGACACATCACAAGCCAGAGGGTTGATTTTATTGAACGCATTAGGGAGTCCACATTCGCCTTTGAAATTCACACGTTTAAATAAATCTTTTAAGATTTAATTAAAATTAGTTTTCACACATTCCTGTTCGTACCCAGTTATCCCTATCTTAAAAACTATTAATAGGCTCGCTCTGTGTTTAACGGAAGCCAACGATATGCAGTATGGTCAGACTGGTACAGAGTAGTACAATACAATACAATGGTCAGTTATGATCTTACTATAAATAACAAAGTAGCCACTTAAGTTTATATTTATAGTCAGGTTCTAGGTATTAATTTTAGTCGATACTAGAAGGAATTTTTTTTATTGTGTCTATGGTCTAGCGAATGGCCCCCCAATTTAGTCGTCCGGCGGGATCCAGATCACGTTCCATCACAACTGTAGCCGAGAAATAACTTATCATAAACTGCAACTTTGTTATTTATAGACCGTTTTTTATTTTATTTTCGTAAGCAGTTTGTTTTCTGGCTATGAGAACATGTTGCAGGGAATGCCAAATAAAAGAAATTAAGAAATTCTTGAAATACAGCTAAATTTTCTCTATAATTACCGTTAGCGAAACATACATTCAAATGGACAGAGTAGGATCATTCTGTCGCTTTTTGTCTACTAGGTAATATGTCGATAAAATTCACCTTAGTTAGTTAATAGGTGCTTCCAATTGGAGACGTTCACTCAACGAGATACACAAATAATCTAATTTAACTCACGTCATTCTCTTGCTTAAGGCAGGTAGCATTACGAAGCACTTTGAACTTTCCAAACCGCGTCTTTCGATGACTAGTGTCATTGAAAGTCGCGGTTTGATAAATTAGTTTTTAATTGCGGTGTGGGATTTAAGTATATTTTAAGTCGATAAACAAAGCCGAATTCTAGAGGTATTTTTTCATTGTGGCTATGGTCTAGCGAACAGCCCTCGAATTTAGTAGACTCCGCAACTAGAAATAACTTAGCATAAACTGCAACTTTGTTATTTATAAATCGTTTTCATTTTCGTAGGCAGCTTGTTTTCTGGCTATGAGAGCAACCCCAGAGAAAGGATGTTGCAGGGAATGCCGCAATAAAAGAAATTAATTGAGAAATTCTTGAAATACAGCTAAATTTTCTCTGTTACTGTTTCTGTTCAGTTCAAAGATTCAACTGAAGGACCACTGATTTGCCAGAGGGTCGATTTTATGGCACGCATTAGGGGTCCATATTCGCCCTGGAAATTTTACGCATTTGAATAAATCTTTATTGCTTTTCACACATTCCTTTTCGCACCCAATAATTTCCATCTGTCTAAAATTATCGTTTCCTGTGGACAAAAACAGACTTAAAACACTATTTATAGGTATTGTAGTTAATATTCAGCAAAAATAAATTTGATCTCTTTGCGGCAGACTAGGCATAAATTTTTAGCCCTGTTTAGCAATGGGTTTGTCGATGTTTATCGCGTTTTATCGCCATTCTTGGGTTCCAATTAACTTGATTTGCTCTTATCTGTCACTTGTGCGTCGATCCATCCGTTGAAAGTGTCTTTGCTATGTTCGCAAAGAAATGCAATGTGTAATGGCTAGCGATGCAAACGAGGAAAACGGCGGATCGCAGTGGTAAGTGACCGACTAAGAAATAAAACCGAGGCTTCAAGGCACGGTATGTAGATGATGCTTTATTATTTAGTGACAGTCGGCAATTTAAGTAGATTTAAGGCGAAAACTCTGCCGCAGGGAATTTTATCAGTTGATACGCACCTCTCGTAACATGCTCTGTGATTGGTTGGTACCTGCGGCAGGGTTGCGAGGGTTGCAAGCACATGATTGGCTTATTCATGACTTACGTCATTAATATTAACATTAGCCAGTCGTGTTTTTTTTTCAAATTGTAGAGTTTATTTGTTGGTGTTATACTCTTTGAGGTGAATTTGCTTGTTTTCTTAATTTTAATAATTTAATTGTTTCTTCGCTTTTTTGACTGTTGTTTGTGTGGGTTTTGCTGGTTTCCTTGCTTCGTAATATTTAAGCTTAAGCTTATTCTTAATAATAATTTTAATCGGTTCTTCGCTTGTACTCTTATTTGTGTGGGTTTTGCTAGTTAGGTGGATTTCCTTGCTTCGATATTTAAGCTTAAGCTTATATATAATATTTAATCGGTTCTTCGCTTGTACTCTTGTTTGTGTGGGTTGTGCTCGTTCGTTGTTGCTTGCTGTGGATGCGTGGTTTGCATTGAGTATGATTCCTTCCACGAGCACGAAACGAGGGTTTGGTGAATGTCCGCAATGCCATCATGCCTTTTCAAACCGTTGGAAGCCAACGAACTGTGCGGAGTGTGGATTTCGTCTCGGCGGAACCAAGGAACCAGCTTCCAAAACCAAAGATCTGTTGTCCCAGCGCCGTTGTTGTTATATCCACGAAAGAGTCGACCATTATTTCAACGAAAACAAGCACGCGAGACAATCGTTGTTTTTTTGTGCGTACTGCCTCAATTTTATATCAGGCACAATTAATTCTGTCATGCGGGCGGACGACAGATAAACATAACGTTAGAATACGTGTAAGCTTTTTAAACATTCGCACAAACATCATTGCAATGATGCATGATGCTTCAAGTGAAGCGAAATCCTAAAAGTTCTTAGTATTCAATTTTATATAAAGAATTATTTGAAATTATGAAAAACACGACAGATCCTTAGAGTCAAATGAAAGCCCGCCAAATATCCGAGAATTCCCGCCAAAATGTTCATGCTCATGACGCCATTTTCGCAGATTAGTATTCTGCTCTATTTTGATTCTCGGATAGACTTACGCCTTTCACAGTTGCTTTTAATTCGAAAATATCTGATCAAATTATTCACTGTGGCTGTGCAATGCATATCTGGATATTTAGCTCATTTAGCTTTCAATCGCCGTGCTTGAGCTTATGGCGTGATCAGGACTGATTAGAACCGGCATTCGTAGCAGTAGACTAACTGTAATTATAACTAAGTTTGCAGACTAGGAAAATTTTCAAAAATCGTCAACACAGCACAAGACCGAATATTAAAATTTCAATCACAGCGTCACACTAACTGAATCCCTCCCTGCAAATACATAACATCGAAATACGTTTGTTAACTGAACTGAATACTTAAATAAATCCTTTATTCTGAACAATGATATTGCTATATCATACTTTCATCCAAGCACTGACTATACTGAAAAGTAAGTTGTTGAAAAAGCTACAGCGTTTACACTTGCACGTACGCTTGCGTCGCGCCAGTTCGTAGCCAGTTTCTTGTGCCTTTACTTGCTCATGCTTACGTTTCAGTAAGCTTGCGTTGCGTGTAAACAAGCCTTAATGGAGACATGTTTCTGAAAACGTGCATTCCTGATTTAAATAGCTATGCGACATCAATCAGTACCGAAGTTCTTCGATTAATTAAAAAATTGCATTCTGCACAGTTTCTCTTCATTCCTGTTTTCCGCGCTAACGCGCAAACTCTTTAATGATGGCGCTGTACGACCCGATGAACTTACTAACACGTTTTTTGCTATCTTCGATCTATTCCGATTGCCATTTCACTTTATCCAAACTACGACACTTTTTTGGACAGTACTGATTAGTTGAATGGAATAATTGTTTATAACAGGCTTTGCTATAGATTTTAAAGGCATAATTTAAAGCGAAAATGACCGAATTAAATCGCCAAAAATTGACTGTAAAAGTATTTATAATAAAACTCGCGCGCCTTCAGGGTTATGCAGATTATCCCTGTAGAACTCTATAATTTGCAAGAAATCCTGTTGTTGCTTTCCTTCGTCTACATCTACATCTACAAATTTAATCTATAACAGTTTCCCATTACATAGATGTGGTCAGCTGAAGCTCACAGCATTTACATAGTAAATAGCAAGTAGAATTGGATTAATATTAACAATACACATAATACTATTTAAATAGTTGAATTACTTATAAATAAATCATCAAATAAATAATCTATACTCTTGTTGCAAAAAATTAGATAACCAAATTACTTACGGCTCGTTTAAAGCCACCATATGAATCGAATTCAATCATAGAGTCACTTAAATTGTTCCAGTCCCTAAATGTTCCCTAATTGTTCGTATTTGCTTTTGTTCGATATATTTCTTGAAATGGTGCAAGTTGATGGAGAACGAGAGGCCTTTCTTTCAGATTGTGGAAAGGCATTTGTTAATTATACAACTACCTAAAACTTGTAAGGCTGCTACAGGCACGTCACGGGTAGACGGTATAGCGCAAACATGCTAGAATCGATTAGCAGGTTCTTTTGATCCCCTTCGGGTAATATCTAAATGCTCTTCACTGTAGCTCCTCAATTTCGCATATATACCTTTCGAGTAGCACAACTTACCTTTGAATAACTGGTGTTGTAGCTGTCTTTATGACTTCAGTCTGAGCTGTTAGTAAACCTCACCCAAACTATATACCACTCGAACACGAACGTGGTAATCGATTCAGGGATGTCACTACCCTTTTCTGAACCTCTGTTTTTATTGGTCCATCATATTGAATACCTCTTTTGTTATTTATCCGGTAAGTTTTACTCGTGCCAAAAATAAATTGGATACCCTTGAACCGCCGTCAGTATACAATTAAACTGTAGTCAATATCGTTGGTTGGTTTCTCGGGTTCATTGATTTTCTAAGAAATCTGCGTTGCGGGTCATAGTGTCCGGGAGAATAAAAGAAAGTCTTGTATGCTTCCAGACAACGGGGCACCAACGTTAATATGTGATTATCTTTCGGCATACGAATAGTTGTGTAGAATGGACTTTGTTCTACATTTATTTATAGCTTTTCTAACATATTCCAAGAAGAGATCGTCATTCCCGTAAGCGGCCGCAGACACTTTCAGGGGTTACGATTTTAATAGGCGTTTCAGACAATCATTGGGGCCGTTTTTGTTTCTATCTGGATGAAATTTACTGTTACAGTGAATTTGTTTACTGTTAGTGTTAAAATGCCTAAAATTTAATTGTTTTATGTTAGAGAGCCCAGACGTTAAGTGCTAAGTGTTATCGAGGTACCACCACTCAGACCCTCTTATAGTGAAGGGACCCATGTTTCCATGTTTTTTTTCTGCGGGGGTTTGTGTTTGAGTGTGTCACTTGCTTTTTTCGTGTTTTAACCAGGTTTTTTGCCTTTATTTCGAACGTTCCACGGGGTTGTTTCTTCCACTGTTGTGGCGTTTTGCACGATAAATAAATAAGTCGCCATTTAAATTTTGTCTTTTTTATTTGTAAAGTGTTTTGAAGATTAGGTCAAAGCTCAGATTAAGCGAGCGTATTCGTCAAGTGTCAATGTACAATAAATATTGGATGTTGCTTTTTTCAGTACAGCGAACACGTATACATAAACCCGCGCAAAAAAATTTACAGAATCGCATAAACACTTAACTTATTAAAGCTTGCGGCATGTATATTGTTACTAGACCAATGACTTGCAACATAATTTCCTAAAAATATGTAAATACCGCTTTTTTACACTGAGTTCCTTATTAAGATATGTTCCCGGTCTTCAGTAACGCAATTATTTGGTTTAGAATTAATTGGATTTTGAACAGAGATGACAGAAAGCTCGTTAAATATAGCAGTGATGACGGCTAGAAAACATGAAACAGACTGTTTGGGTGCGAACTCCTTACTGCATTCAAAACAATGGGTTCACGCTTAGCGCGATACTAATCCGCCAGAAATATTTCAATTATGCGAAAAATATGTACATACCGCTATTTTACACTGAGTTCCTTATTAAGGGCCTGTTTACATGGAGGGAGGGTAACCCTCCTAGAAGGGTTACCCTTCTAGGAGGGTTACCCTCCTCTATTGTTTTTCCCGGTTTCGTTTACATACGAGGTAGGGTTACCCTAGGAGGAGGGTAACCCTATCTTCTTGCAAGGGTTACCCTTCTAGAAGGGTCAACTTTTTGTTTATTTATTTAAGCCATGTAAAAGCTCGAGGTAGGGTTACCCTCCTAGGAGGGTCAAGTTTAGGGCGATCAGATTACTGTCACATCACCGCTAACTATAAACATGGCTTCGTGCGGTTATAAACCTGGAGAATTATTTCGGAGAACTATGCTTGCAAGAGCGGCGAATCCAAACCGGGACGATACAGCAACAGTTTGGTGGCTGAAATAGAACATTTTCATGTTGGTGTCCAATTAATAGGCGAAAGTCTTGAACAAACGAAGGTTCGACAGACGGAGCCGTACTTGATCATGATCAGTCACGCAATAAATCAAACAGGAAAAGAAAAGCGGCCAATCGTCCAGACTCTTCGTAGAAAAAGGCGAAAAAATGGGCATGGACGCCCGAAGCCGTTGAACTGCTTCTCAATATATCAAAGAGTACAAGACGAAGTGCGAATTCAACGGCGTCGACTTCGAGGCTAATGATCGATGGCTTCAGGTTTCAGTGGCTTTGTTGGCAGAGATAGCCCTAGGGATAACCCTACACATGTAAAGGAGGGCTATCTTTTGACCCTTCTAGAAGGGTAACCCTGCTAGGAGGGTTTCCCGGTTTTCAGTAACGCAATTATTTGGTTTAGAATTAATTGGATTTTAAACAGAGATGACAGAAAGCTCATTAAATGTAACAGTGATGACGGCTAGAAAACATGAAACAGACTATTTGGGTGCGAACGCCTTACTGCGTTCAAAACAATGGGTTCACGCTTAGCGTGATACTAATCCGCCAGAAATATTTCAATTATGCGACATTCAGCGTCGTTTCGTTCCTAAAATCGAGCCTCTGGCTTCTTATGCACCTTCTATTTTAGGACCCTGCCTAGGACACGGCTTGTGCGTGGTTATTGATCTAAGCTTTAAAAAAATGGTAGACGGATCCTTTGAAAAGAAAACGACTTTGCCTTCGCATGAATGTACCAATCACGACAAGGGAAGTCGCCACAAGCGCTAAGTTAACTAGAACCATACCCTGTTTAGGACAGACTCACGTTAAATTATATAAACTGTTCAGGACAAAAATGCCATTAACCACACCCTGTCCAGCTGCACGTCCCCGTATAGGTCATATACGGGAGTACCCCCCCCCCCCCCCCCCCTCCCCCCGGGATTACAAAGATGCAGAATAGAAGGAAAAATTGCAGCGTGAGATAAATAAATATTGCATCTTGCCACTCCAACTGCTTTTGGAGGGGGGACAGGGAGCGGGAGCCTGGGAGAATAGGCGGCGGGAGGAGTACGGGAGGCGGAGAGGAAGGGCGGGAAGCGGGAGTTCTAACAGGGCGGGAGGTGGGAGAGAAATGCTAAAGGCGGGGCGGGAGCAACGCGTAAAATGGCGGAGGTCGGGACAACAAGGTACGGAAAGCGGAAGGTTCTGACCCCCAATCCCCTCTTCTAGTTTTATAAAGATAATCACGGATGAAGCGATTTAAAGGAAAGAAGTGAACTAGTACCTCTCTCTGCGTGCAGCACCGATATATCCTCTCATCTTAGACGATGTCATTTGACTAAAGAACGTATCACGGAGCAAGAATTTATTTTGATGCGTGCAGGTTATTTTAGCGTAACTGTGGAACAAATGCAAGACATGATGGTAATCTTGAGCAGTACTGGGGAAATCAAACCCGAAGAACACCGTGCCAGTATCCAAGAAGCAGAAAAGAAACTAAGGTGGAAGGGGTGAAAAGTGACCGTGTATTTTCCGTGAAAATTGCAAGGGAACTTTAAGAACTTCTTGGTGTTATTGTTGTTGTTGGGTGAGTATTTTAATACATGTAAAAACGGTTACGAATTGATGTAGCGCCAAAACTATCAATAAACGAGTAACTACATAAATAAAAAAAAGAATTACAATTGAATAAAGTGATTTCACAACAATGCGCAAAATCCGCAAAAGTTTTTTTTCTTTTTTAATGATTTATTTTACATTCCACAATCACAAATTACAGGTTTCAACTAAGATTTACAAAACTACATATCATATCTACATTATAGGCTATAAATTATATATTTACACGAGACCTACAGATAGTATTTAAACAAAAGAAAGGGAAAAAAAGGAAAAAAGACAACAATGAAACTAAAAGTCCGTCAGCCGCATTACACTATGCCACAATTTTCAATACCGTACTGTTCAAATAACTTCGTTAAGAATTCATCTAGTTCAGGTTTTTTTGTCAGGTTTTTACAAATGTATAAATATTTCTTTTGCAATAAAATCAATAGACGCAGTCTGCATTTATGGGAATTTGGCAATTCGGATGGAATGGAGTCTTCCAAAGTGTTGAATAAAATTTGCTTATTTGAAAGTTGTATCTTTGTGTTATGATAATCATTAAACATCTTAAAGTCTTCGTAAAGAAATTAGTCGATTCGTTAAAATGTATAAAAGTATGTTCTATTGAGTCTGGATTGAAGCAGAAAGAGCATGCATCATCGACGATCAAATTGTACTTTTTCAGTTCTTTCTTAGTCGGGATTATCCTGTGCAAGATTTTAAAAGAAAATTGTCTAAGATTGTTGTCCTTAGATGACTTATATATTTCCGCAAAGCATTTGACACAGTCACGATCAGTAAATTCCGGGAAATATTTATTCCAGGACCTAACAGCGGTCGGCTCTACAGCAAGTTTTTCTATAAACAGTTTATAGTAGTTTTTACAGCGCATTTTAGATAACACTAATGTTCTGTCCTCCAACTGATGGTATTCTAAAGGTACACTGAGCAGATCAGGGGTGGGAGAATCAAATGCCTTTCTCTTCAGATCAGGAGGGATGGCAGCGATTAGTTGAAAATAATACAAAAAATTCACTTTAATTTGGAATTTATTTTGGAAGTCTTCGAGCGTCAGAAAATTCCCTTCTGAATTTAACAAATCACTTATAAAATAAATTCCCTTATCAAACCAGTGTTTCCAAAAAACACAATTCTTTTCCAAAGTTATTTTCCTATTATTCCAAAGAATGAGATCACTTTTGTTGTCTTTTGAATAATTAGTCAATTCTTGGAAGTAGTCTAGTAATTCGCGATAAAATGAGGGTAAATTTTTTATCGAGATTTACAGTATTATAGTTACATTTAAGAAGAAAGAGTAAGCCCCCATATTTATCGAAATAATAATTCGGTATGGTATGGTATCCGCAAAAGTTAAAACCGAAGGTAAAGGCTGGGCACTCCAGGGGCCGTATTCACGAAAGGATCCTAAGTCCAAAGAGCCTCCTAAGATATAACTTAGGAGATAACTGGTATTCACGAAGACTTCCTATTTTACCATTTTAAGACATGTCTTATTATTTTCTCCTAAACTTAGGACCTCCTACTGGTATTTACGAAGACCTCGTAACTTAGTATATGTCTTAATTTTTCTCCTAAACTAATAGGAGGTCAAAATTGACCTCCTGACTTATTAAAAGATGTCTTGACGGGGGCTAAATTCGATTGTTGACGAGTTTTACGTCGATTTTCAAAGTGATTATTGTGTATCACAAAAGTTACCGATTAGATAAACATTTTAAAGCATTATATTGCTTTCCTAAAAACAAATTTCTAGTAATGTCAAACAACACGGTTAGTTACATATTGGCCTTCGTATCATTAACGATTTCCACATTTCTTTCTCATTGCAGAGTTATATTTCCGTTTGTCGTGAAAATAAGCCCTTGTACAATAAATATCGAAGTAGACCCTATTAAAATGATGATGACCAGTTTTGCTATCTTAAATTCGAGATGAAATAAGGGTTATTGTATTGTCATTGTAACAACAATTTATTCATTCATGTAATTTTCACAACTTATTATTCATAAAAACTCGCCATAAAAATCTCTGATTGGTTTACTTTTACTAATCAATAACTGCCCGCGACCATTAAACTTAGGAGACTGCTAAGTTACGTTTACCATAGGATGGTCATAAGACATCCTTCGTGAATAGCACTTTAATAGGACATATCTTACGAAGCTGCTAAATTTTCTCTTAAGTTATATCTTAAGATATATCTTAGGTAGGATTTCGTGAATGCGGCCCCGGAAACCAAGAGGAGGGAGTACTAAGTTTTCGGAAAAGGTAATGTCCTTTCTGATGGACAGGTTTCATGCTGGCGCTCAAAGGAAAAGCTGATCCTGCTCTAGTAGCTGTGGACAGAATAGTCTCCTACGCAGCCGTTATTTGTGTCGTCACGCAACGCTCCTCCCCACTAGGAGCGTTGCGTGACGACACAAATAACGGCTGCGTAGGAGACTATGGACAGAAGGAAGGTCAGGAATTCTGACGGAACGCGGAAATTTAGCAGAGACGATCAATCATATCATATTTTAGTAGTTTGTCGGCACTTAGCAGAAAAGCAAGCGGAACAGCGCAAAGGGACAAGGTCAACATCTGTAATCAGGTGGGCGTGGTCCACCCCATCATGTACGATGGATATGACCTGTGTAAGCAGGTCAGGCTTGACAAAGACAAAAAACCTTGTCTTACGGACAAAATTAAAAACATGGTACGAGAATGCAGTTGCACCCATCCTGGATCTACAGATAAGTACCAGTACCAGAGAGCAAGCTCAATCGTCGTGAACGTATGGTCTGTTTTGATCGCCACCTGTCAAAAGCGTTAATGAACACAACAACATATCATCTTTTCTAAGATTCATTTTAATATTAATATATGTAGATCTATATGTTTCATATATTTTCCAAAACAAATATCCACTCGATAGCGTGTTTAACAAGACAACAGGGGTTCTCTGTTGCTTTCTTTTTTCGTTTTGGTTGTTGTTGCTGTTTTTGAATGTTTTTTTTTTTTTTAGAAAATTTGGCAACGAGGTCAAAGGCTTTTCCAAAATCTTTTAGTTTTACTGTACAGAGCGCAAGTGCGCGTAACTGGTAGAGACATGAATAACGGTGTACCTTTACAGCCCCGCTGTTATAAACTAAACCGAAAAAAAGAACAGCTGGCCCCGCGGTTTATTCATGCATGTCACCTTACCTCATTCTCCGTCACCCAATGCACAAGTTAACCGATGGGCAATGTCAAGTGTCGTGGTCTAACTAGGAACCTAACTTCACTTATTTTCAACTTCTACTTTTCAAAAGGTGAAAAATAAAATAAAATTGATGAATGTGGAGTTGATAGTAATAGGCCTTATCACGGTTTTTCCAAATTTTTATATTGGCCAGATAGCAAAAATCCATCGACACTACTGGAATTAGTAAAGTGGCCGAGTTTAAAAGCAATATCTTTTAAAATGGTGGAGATATAGCTCCGCAAAGTCGGCAAATTTCACAGACGTTCGTATCGCGCAGCCAAATTTCTTGCCTACCTTTTTCCAGTAGTGTCGATGGATTTTTGCTATCTGGCCAATATAAAATTTTGGAAAAACCGTGATAAGGCCTATTGTTGTTGCTGTTGCTTCTTTTGTGCCTTCGTGGTAGTTCAGGCGGAAAAAAATTCGGGCACTCCAAAGTTCCCCCTCTCCCTAGTTCGCTTTCCATATTAAAAGCCGCTGCGTAGGCTAGAAAATTACTGAGTCGCTTAGATAAGCTCTTCCATATTCTAAAAAATATGAACACAGAATATTGACAAAGCATCTCTCATACAAACTGAAGTTCCAGACAACCTAGTTAACCAGATTTCATTTACAATACGTCATCGCGTGACAGCAATGCAAATTAGCGTCACACTCTGATTGTCGGCCCGCAAGCTAGAGCGATATATTTTTTAAGCCAGTGAAAATAACATGAGTAGAGCAATTAATCCAGACAGCCCGAGATTTTTTATTGCTGACTTTTCAAACTGAGATTTACATATTCATACTTAGAAGAATTTAATTCTGCAAGCTGAAATTCATCGGTCGCGTGCGAAAGTTTAGAACTGGTTTAATCAGTCGAGAAAAAACCTACATATTTACTTCAATTAAACTTTAAAGACTGAAACGAATCCAAGGTAAAGGGAACTGAAAGATAAATATGAGGTTTTTCGAATACTAAAGGCACTTCTGGACTGCTCAAACACTATTCGTATTCCACTATTTAGCTAATTTACGTTCGGGTTGCACGCGGTCCTAGCTGTGACCTTTGAACTTTTGTTGTAAAAGTTGCCGCACATGAGCTCTAAAAAGCGTTCGCTCGCGTCCAACACAAAATGATACCCGCAGGTTTGACTTCTGAATCTGTGAAAATAAGGTGAGATCTTTACTATTAAGGGCATTTTAGCCCCGGTTTAGGTGCCACTTTTGAGATTTTGACTCTTGCTTTTAGCTAAATGTCGCTTCCTTTTGACCAGCGGTGCGGTTGGGTATCTTTGATTTTGCCTGGTTTATCTAATTTTTATCCGACTATTTCCACATATCGGTGGAAAGCACTTCAAATGTACCTGAATGCTGTGGTCGTTTTGGCACAGAGGAAAAATGATCTGTGTTCAAGCAGCGCGGCCCGAAAAAGTCAGAATTTTCGACTTCCGAATCGGCCAAAATGTCCCCTCGGGCGCCTGAAGTCGTTTCGTCGTGTAGCAAAAAAGAAAAGCAAGAAATTTAACAAAATACACCGGTTTTAATATATACCCACCAAATGCTTTTCATCCACAAAATATAAAGGCTAATTTTTTTCCGACCCGAAATTGACCGGACCGCTCTTAGCGGGACTGCCACTTAATGCTTAGATGTAACTGACAGTTTTTAAAAGCACAGGTTATTTAAACGAAGTCTAACTTAGACCAGGGGTCAATTTAATAAAACTTTTACAAGTGTAATTTACAAGTGTAGTCATTGTTTCAGAGGTTGAAAACAATAGCTACACTTGTAAATTACAAGTGTAAAAGTTTTTTTAAATTGACCCCAGGTTTAAAATAATTGTTAATAACTGTACTATATACCTTCTTGACACTACATGCATGTTTATATACAGTAAACAAAGTTTACTAAACATTGCGGTTGGCCAGATCGAAATTGGATTAGACTGCGATTTTGTTAAAGGGATGGTTTAACGGTTCGTCGCATATGCACAGATTAAAATGCTTTATTCGCTTTTTTACCAATTTTATCGGTTAAAAAAAACACTCACATTTACTTCAATAATCACATACTATAATTAGTCCAAACAAAGCGAAGGATGACCAAAATTCACAGAAAGTTTCAACGGATTACACCGACAAAGTCAACACTGAATAAAACCTTTGATTCGAAGGTTTTATTCCACGTAATGGTGGCTTTCATGACGCACATGGGTATGTATAATCAATCAATCAGCGGACTGACCGCGACATTTTCATGGGCAAATTTCCCGCCAGAATTATCTACTCGCTTCCGATTGGTCTAAACAATGAAATTAAATGGCTTTCCTCATAGCTTGCACATGCGCCGAACCGTGAAACCCTCCCTTTAAACACCATCTAAACTTCGTTTAAATAACAGGCCCTTGGTTTTTATGAGTGTTTCAAGCATATTAAGGCAAACACAAGTCAGAGTGCTTATTTCTCCCTGAAAACAGGCTCATCAGTGCAAGCACGAGCACTCACACAAACAAGATCAAAACATTTCTTTCTCTTTGTGATTGCACTAATAAACTTGGTTTCACGAGTCTGTGTTTGTATCACTTATCACTTACAACATCTCCCATGTTTACGTACCGAAAAAGCATGACTTTCCTGCTTGTCCCTTGCGAGTGAAAGTTCTTTTAATGCTGGCCCAAATGCAATACGTTTTTCATTTCCCAACTACTTCAAAACCTCGTGGGAGGGGGGGGGGGGAGGGTTCCCATATAAAAATGATGGGGTGCTCAACGGACATTTTCGAAAAACACCCTAAAAGGTACCAGAATCTCGTTTGATGGGGGTAGCTGAAATGGGTTTTAATACCACTAAGGGGTACCAAATTAAACACTGTTTCTGTCCTATTTTTTCGGCTCAATACTCTAAAACGTCCCGCGATCATCCTAAGGGCGGTCATTTTAAATATTAGCACCCTAAGTGGTACCAATCTATAAATTTTGATCCCAAAAAGGTACGACGATGAGCACCCTGTCATTTTTATATAGGAGTTCTCCCTCCCCCAAGGCAAAAACTTAACTGACAGTCCTGCAACCTAAACAGAATTTAATCCTAAAACGGATTGCTCTAATAATAAGTGAGCAAATCTTCTGCCCGGCAGCTACTTTAAAACAATACCTTGTTTATCTATTTCTATGGATAAGTATTTTGCCTAATGATGACAGAACTCTATGCCATCCCTTGGGGCCTTTAATGGACCTCAGTTTGGAGCTGTATGTTCCAGCTAGTACCCCCAGTAAACATGGAAATAGAGCCGAGTGTCACAGTTGAGTGTTGTAAAACCAAAACCAAAGTAAACACTCTAGCCAATCAAAACAGAGCGAGACAATCCAATGAACCAATCAGAGCTTGAAGCAAATACATGTAGCCGGCGCTAAGTACAGGAAAATGTGTGCGAGCAAGTCAAGATTGGTTTTGGTCAAATACTTCTGATTGGTTGAGAATTAGTGGCGCAAGATTTTTTAGCCAATCACAAAGCAAATCAATGCAAAACCAAAGGAAACACAAAATTACTTTTGACACTCAACTGAAAACTACTCTATTATGATTGGTCAGGCACAGGGGGGGGGGGGGGGGGGCAGAACACTCCACAGGGCCAGAGTGAGTGAGTGTTCTGCCCCCCCCCCCCCCCCCCCCCTGGTCAGGCAACTGACTCGCAATGTTTTGTGTGACACCATAATCTGTGATGACAGACCCGATTTTATCAGCACCGACTTGTTTATACTCCTGAAAGGAAGTTAGTTTAAATCAAGGGCTCCTACGAGCCAACTCGTGAATTTGAAACAACTGTTGGACCCTCCCCTCTCCTACGTAATTTGCTCCACAATCCCTTCCCCCATCCTCTGCATCCAACTCCCCGCCCACCCCTCCCTCCAATGCCGTCCCCATAGGTAAGGCAGGTGACCATTACCTATCACATTTGAAACAGGCGAAATATTTGCGAGAGCCTTATGCACTCGTCAGCGGAATTACTAAAAGTTTACAGCTGAGGGATGGAGTGAAAATTTGCACATTTGTCCCTGTCTGCTATAACTTGTCAACGCTTCGCATATCACAAGTTAAAAATGATAAGAAATACAGACTGACCATAATGTTGGTCAAGGTGGTAGACCCAAATGTACAACATTGGAGTTTCACAACCACATACTACTGATTTCTTGAATGTAATTGATGCTAACTGTTAACAATATTTATTATTTGGTGTAGCATTCTAGAGTGCAAATAATAACATCAAAACAACTACAAATATGTCTATGACACGTTCAGTTTACACACTTAATCAGACCCTGTGCTAGGAGACCTAAGAGAACCACTTTTAAACACTAAGATTTTGGAGATGTTGTCGTATAATAAACAATTTATTCGTCAAAAAGTTGTTTAATGCGGCTGGGCATTATTACTTGTCATTTTTTTTTTTTTTTGCCTATAACTGACTCTAAAAAAAATTAAAAAATTAATACTCACTAACCTCAGCACTTGAACGACATGTTGGACAATTTATCTTGAACACCGCTCCTTTCGTTTGCAGAAAGAGTGAAGACAGGGCAGAACTTAAGGTTCCGTGTACTGTCCAAGACACACGGCGCATTCCAAATGCTTCCCTAAGCTGTCCGCCAAGATGTCGCTTTCGCCATTGTTTCGAATTACTAGTATTTGTTTCTTTGACAAAGTTTATGTTTCTTTCACGTTTCAAACGAAGACGAAGAATCGACTTTGTGAAAGTTGAGAAACGTTGAGACTTGCTAATTATGCACGCGCGCCTCGTTTATCGGTCAGTCATATGCTACGACGTCATCCACTACTCAGTGTACAGCAGTCGAATCTGACTTAATGAACTTGTTGCCCAAACTTCTCGTTGTGTGATTGTTGAGAGTGCGTGAATGTGCAATAATTACGATACATGTAAGTGATTTCAGCTCATGACTTAGCGAAACCAAGGCGGTTTCTTTCCTCCCCGAAAAATAGTCAAGTGACAAGTAAGAATGACAGTCACCATGAAAGGAGTGCAGCTGGTTAAGCTACTGCATGGTCCCGAGAATTTTGTTCCATTGAGTCATGGTAAATGTTTTGAACGAAACACAGTATGCATACATTTTATTAATGAACAGAACATCCAAACCCTGCACCCTGAGCACAACAAGACTTTTCAGCCAATTCATTAAGCTTTAATTATTTTTTGCTGAGTCAAAATACACGTCGTGACCTGTGAGCTATACAAACATTGGTTTTGTTCTGGTGTACCAGTTCATAGGGACATTTACAGAAACAAAAGATTAAATACTAAACTGTAAAGTGAACGGACTGCAAAACAGTCGGTTATCCCCTCCAAAGCTTGCAAAGGAGGTGCAAAGGGCCATAATCCTTGTCTCTCTCCCCAGTTTCACTCTCCTTAATCACACTTGTTCCAAACCTTTTAGACCAACTTCACATTCATCTTTGCCATAAATTGATGGCCTACACAACAGTTTCCCATCGATCCCCTCGCGTGTCTCGCCTGTGTGCTCGCACCCCAAACCTCGCTTGAGCACACCCAAAAGCGCCTGTTGTGCAGGCTACCTTTGCATCACTTTCAGGGGACTCGCAAAAAAAAAAACTGTTTTGCAGTCTAATTTTTGCAGTCTAATTACATAGAAGAGTATCTCAAAAACTTTAGAGATTGTAGTGTTTTAAAAATTCTTTGTATTTGCGTAATACACAGTACACCAGCTGAACAAAAACCAAAAAATTGTCCTTTTACGTCACAAGGTAGACGACGAGTAGTCCCTCATTTTTCTCTCAGGGATAGCTAGTCAAGCAGGAGATCATGCGAGTGCACCTCCACCAAAAAGACACCAGGGACTTTTTCAGAGGTACGCACAATCAATATTCAAACACTCCGCTACCTCCCCCTTTCACCCTCGAGTCCCAGCACAGAAGAGAACTGAGGGACTAATCGTAGCCTAATATAAGACTACTCTACTATCAGTTACATCGCAGTATGAACGCATTGTGTGAAAACATTGATGTATTGGAATCAAACATGGCATGACGGTCATCAAACATTCAATTTACCAATTAACTGAACTCAAAGCCCGGGGGCCATATAAAAATGACGGGAGTGATAGTCGTAAATTTAAAAAAAAGGAAAAGAAAAGAAATCTGAACGGCATCAGAATCTTGTTTTGTGGGTGTGGCTCAAATTCATTTTCATTTCACATCGTGTCATTTTTTTTTGGCTCAATACTCTAAAAGGGAACCGCGACGATTCTAACAGTAGTCTTTAGATTTTAGCACCATAAGCGGTACCGATCTATAAATTTTGCCCCTCTAAAAGGTATGATGATCACCCTGTCATTTTCTCATGGGAGTCCTGCCGGCTCAAAGTGCATGCTTAGGCCATTTTAAGATTCAACTTTTTCAGCGTTCAAAAATAATGAGTAACCAATAAAATTGCAAAATATACACCTGTGAAGCCAAGCTTGTTTCTGGTTGATAGTTTAAACTCTAAAAACTTGGTTTTGATGAGTAATGCAAGCAACACTGTGTGAGCATAATTAAAAGCAAGCGACATGTTGGGTGCTTATTTCACCCTGAAAACGAGGATCAGAACATTATCAAAAGCACTAAGCAGTATACAGATCAAAACTCTCTTTTCTCTTTTTGCTTGCACTAAACAACTTTGTTAATGTAACTTAATAAGTAGTTCTAAAATTCATTAATAATTCATAAGAAAAATACAAAAGAACATCTATGTTTACATGTAAAATACAGAATACTGATAGGAATGCTAATAAGCGCCATCGCCTAATTGTTCTTTCAGAAGTAAGATAAATATATTCGCAGCAGAACTGTATGAATATTTTACAATGGTGACAGTCCATATCCATACAGTTTTGACACTCATATTTTTATCTATTACTCATCGTCGATAGTGAAGGAAGCGATTGCCTTTATCTCCCGAGCACAAGGCTCACGTTTAAAAACACTAATGACTATTATACATGACATAAAAAATATGATTATAAAAAGATATAAAAATAGGACAAACCCAGACCCAGTCCAGATATGTAACTAGAAATACCACAGGTAACCCAAGCTCCTAGTGTGACGTGTGAGAAACTGCATGTTTAGTGTCTTTGTGAGTTTTGTAATATGAGCGTCACGTCACTGAGGCGTAAAGCAACAGCAGCGCTTTGTATGAGAAGCCATGTTGCATAACAGTGCAAATAACAAAGGTTTGTATCGGAATTTAACAAGCAGTATCGGGAATAAAAATACAACAAAAATGTCTTACCTTGTTTCCATGTTGTATTACTTGCTTGAGGATTTAGAGAAATCAGTGACGGAAGCTAAAAATCTCTGGTATCACTCCGAAATGGCCTAAATCCCCAAGCAGACACAAGTAATACAACAGGGAAACAAGGTAACACATTTTTATTGCATTTTCATTCCCGATACTGTTCCTAATAATAACCTTTATAATTTGTGATGTTACACAACATGGCTTACAAAGCGCCGCTGTTACGTTACGCCTCAGTAATGACACTCATATTACAAAACTCACAAAGACACTCAATATACCGTTTCTCACACTAAGAGCTTGGGTTACCTGTGGAGATACTCATTGACAGTTTTGGTACACTAGGGTAGTGATTTATTGCAAAACTGGACCATATTTTTCGGTTTCTCTTAATACAAAAACATTTCTTGGTTTTTGATACCAAATCCCAGTGACCCTGCTCCTTTAACAGATTACATGTTGGATTCAGGATTCTGTCTACGTTTTGAATTAGCCAGTAATAAGCCATTTTCGTATTTAAAATTACCGCTGAATTCAAACACCAATGACACATTGATACAGGGTTACACTCGACCTGATGTAAAATATTCACAAATACCGGCAGAAGGTGCGTGAAATTTGAAAATTAAACAATAGACAGAGCTCTAAACACGTCATCTTCTCGCCTGAATTTGTGAATATTTTACATCAGGTCGAGTCTAACCCTGTAAAAATGCGTCTTCAATGCTTTCATTCAGCGGCCATAGCGAATTCGAAACTGGACTATTGGTGTTGGTACTTCATCACTTTATGGGGGTGAACCTCAACTACAGTTTTAAAGTCATTGCTAGAGACATTATTTCATGGTTAACTAGAGCATTTTCTGATGTCATAAACTGCTAACATGGTGGGAACTGTGGAACTAAGGGCCTGTTTACATGGACGGAGTGTGACCCGGGTACCAGGGTCACCCTCCCAGCCGGGCTAAAACATAGCCCACCTTTACATGGGCGCACTCTATTAAACACTGCATAACAAACACGACAGCAAGAAGAAAGGCTATAGCGGCGAGTTTCATGTTTTTATCGCTTGTTCCGCTTGCTCTTGTATTTTCCTTGGTTTAACGGCTTGCTTATTGTTAATGCAACAATTTACTACGATCTTCTTCGACAGCCGGAAGTGTTTGACAAATAAACACGACGAAAACTTGATTCGCCACGCTTGAATGGTGCCGCCATCATGTTTGCGGGTTTTCAAGTCAACAGAAATAAAGGTGAAAACTGCAAATGGGACCACAAACGATAATGCTGCTAACAACATACCTAGGATCTACAAGAGATTTAATCAGCCAAAAAATGAACACAGGATAAACTGCACGGCTGATATAGCCCGCCTAGCTGGGTGACCCTGGGGTGGCCGTTTACATATAGAAAAGATAGCCCGCCTAGGAGGGTGACCCTGGGGTGACTGTTTACATGCAGAAAAGATAGCCCGCCTAAAAGGGTGACCCTCGCAAGCAGACAGGGTGACCCGGGTAGGCGGATGACCCTGACTATCATGTAAACACTTCACTGTGCTTTGTAAAGAAATGTATGAAAAGTTGGCCCTCCTAGGGTAGCCCAGCTAGGAGGGTGACCCTGGTACCCGGGTCACCCTCCCTTCATGTAAACAGGCCCTAAGCACAAGGCATCACTAAATCTACATTGCACATGCGCAACTAGTGCCAGTACCTAACCGCGCGTAAGAATGGAAAGCACAAAAATTCAAAGGAAAAAAGATAAAAATCTAATTTTTTTTCGAATCATAAGCAATTCAACTTTTTTTTAACGTCTGTAGCATGGAACAGACAAATTCGGGTTACGCATTGTTGTACCCAATTCAAACCTTCTGGGAATAAGATTCTTTGTTCACAATATTTCCATATAATTTCCATGTCAATGCTTCATTGATATGGAAATATGACGAACAAAAAGTTCTAATCTCAGAGGTTTGAATTGGGTACAAAAATGCATTAGCCGAATATGTCTATTACCGTTTAGGGTAGAATCGTGGTGTACCGATTAACCAACTGCGTCATCAAGTACGTCATCATCGCGCCTGTACCGACATTATTCCGAACATTGCCGTAATTAAAATAAACTACCCTTTCAGTATTCAATGTAACACTGTGTGTAAAATGCGCTTTGAGTATTCTCTTATCCTTTATATAAAAATCCTTGTGACACTGTGACAGCGACGGAAGTAAAATCAACCCGTTGCTTAACCTCGTTTTCAGGATCTCTCCTCTTTTAGCCGGAAATCCCCGGGAACTAGCTAGAAATGTTTCATCGAGTGCAGAGAAAATGAAGGTTCTTGAACGAATGAAAAACTGTTTGAAAAAGATTGCAGAGTCATACGAGAGAAATCCACATGGTCCAGAAATAATCTTTTCAAAGCATTCAACGAAGACTGGCCATAGTGGTGAGAAACTGTCCTTCTTGCATGTAGAAGAATTCTTAACTCCGCCTGTTATTGTTTGGGATCCGTTGCTTCAGTGTTCCGAGGTCTTTCCGAATGGTTTGTGTTGTCCGCACGAAAGCCACGCCAGTCAGCCTTCACTTCTGTTTCCCAGAAAGTGGAAGGATGGTCACAGTGACAAGCAACTTCCCCGAAAGCTTTATGGTGAGGATTGTGTGGTACTATTGATGAGTCGAGTGTATGTTTGCAAAGACTGGCATGAAATAGCTGCACATGATCCAGCTGTCCTGGAACACTTGTCCGCTGTTAATTACAAGATGCCTTTCACGTTGTCACACAGAAGTGGGGTCACTATACAACTTTTGAACTTAATATCTTCTCTAGCGTGTGTCGGGCTGACCTTTGCGGAAATTGAAAGACATTTGGCCCAAAAGTACTACGATTGTTATTGGGCTAACGAGGCCAAGTTTTACGAAAACTATCCCGTGGTTACAGAGGGGGTAGGAGAAGGCAACTCCGCGGCTAGAGAAATGTCCAACGGTGCATTTCCGGATCCCAAGGAATGGATTGAATTGCCATCCGATGATGTGATAATCAGTTGCTTTATACTAAACTTCAGAGAGTCTGAGTTGTTTTACACCCAGAGAATGAGCGAAATCTCAGCTTTGTATATTAGTGCAGACCTTCAAGGTTGCAGCTAACATTGGCATTTTCCTTGAAAACCAAAAGTGGGTCACACAATATGACTCCCTGTTTTGTGTGTTAAACGAAAAGGGTCAGGTTGTTGCCTGGCAGCTTACTAAGGGAATATCATTTGATCATGTTCAAATACTTCTGAAGAATTTGAAAACACGGCTGGATAAACAAGGAGTATCGTTGAAAGCTGTTTATGTTGATAACTGTTGTCAGGTGCGTCAAAAGGTACAAAACATTTTCGGAAATGAAGTCCCAGTAAAACTTGATCTGTTCCATGCTATTTCAAGAGTAATACAAAAAATACCTAAACAGTCAAGGCATATCCTGGCCACTTCTTGTATTGCTGACTTTGCAAATGTGTTTCGATGTGCAGATGACAAAGAGAAGGAGAGAAAAAAAGATACCCCAAACTCAGAAGAGATGTTGGAGAATCTGAGATGCTTTCTGCTAAAGTGGAAGGACATGAAACACCCAGGTGATGAAGATGTTCTCACAGCCAGCACCATTCATGAAATCAATTGCCTGAAAAAGCACATTGAGAAAGGCTGTCTTTCAGGTATCCCCCCTGGGTGTGGTTCTGAAAAGAATGAAAACTTGCACAAAAATTTACGGCATATTGTTGCTCGGAGTCGCTTGGGGGTTGAGTCTGCTCTTGCATTGTTTACGATTTTTTTTACATTTGGAATGAAAGAAAGAATGAAGACTTTCCAAAGGGTGTTGTAAAGCCGATTTCATCATATGCCATAAAACTTCAACAGTCATCTTTTCAAGCAACAATTGAGGTTTTTGGGGTGATTTGTAAAGCCAACCTTCCCACTGAAGTCAAGAACAATTACTCACAGTTCTTCAGTGCAAAAAGTAATGCTTTTGAATTGCATTCTCAGCTTGCTAACCCTGAAGCTTGTGTATCACAGACCACAGAAATGCATGATGTTTTGACTAGAGGCCTGAACTTTCTATTAGTAGACAAACAACTAAAGGATATGTGTGATTCCAGGTCGTACAATCCCCGCTTAATTCATTTGATGTCCTGCTCCCTGTCACTGTTTAGCAATGAACAATACTCTGCAACAACTGCACTTGAAAGCAGGAAAAGCTTGGATCAAGTTCTATTAGAATATGGTCTGCAACTGTGTCAACAACCAGAAGGATGCCAACAGGGAGATAGCTTTTTCTTCGCTCTGCTTTCTGGTTTAACAAGTTTACTTTCACAATTAAAAGACACTGATGAGTATGGTGAACTTGCTAATCATCTCTCCTCTTTGGGGATCTCTACAAAACCTGAACATATAAAGGATGACATGAAGTGTTTGCATATAAAGCTTGGTGATGAGTTACTAGACAATGCAGCAGTTTATCAAAAGCTACTTGTAACATCAGAAATAAACTTTACAGAAGAGGTTGAAAAATTAAAAGGGGGAGGCTATTTCAGAGGTGAGCCATCTAACTTTCTCAATTTCTAACTTTTAAGTTACATTGTAGAAAGAAAAGATTACAGTACATTTGTGCAATTTGTGTTTGCAGGCATGTTTCAACATGTTATTGTCTTGTCGTAGCCACCCAGCTACATAACACATGATTTACCATCATTGATTAAAGTTAATATCATAAAGTAAATTATCGATTGTAAAAGAAAAAGTGTATGACTGCATGAAACATCAATCCATTGGCCATCATTTACCTAGTTTTTTAAGTCATTTAGTTGAAACATTTTGCAATCTGAGATTTAAGACTTACAGTAGTGTTCTAAAAAGTATGAAAATTAAAAGAGAAAGAATTTTTTTTCTGAAAATTTTTGGTCAATGTTTAGATGTTGTAAGTGATTTATAGGGGTAAAGAATGGATGTTTAATTAGAGTTAATGAAAACAGTTGAATAGAAATGTATTTAGTCGACCAAAAAGCTTTTTGATAACAACTGTACAAGCTATTTAAAAAGACAGAATTTGTACCAGTACACTGTACTGGCAGGTATTTTTAATGATACGTGTTAAATTTTCCAACCTTGTTAGGTTAAGTGCAAAAAAATTCAATATTGTGCGAAATTTATGTTAGTTACTGTTGTTTACACCCTCCTTAACAAATTTTCTGTGGGTCATCAATTTTATAATTTATTTAGTTTTGACAATGTTTAGAGAATAAAATGATGTGGTCTTTGCGACATTGTTCAGTCATTTTCTTTTATTTCTCTACAGGAGAGATGGGGAACTTACTAGCACTGGGTGCAACAAAGGTTACTCGGCTGTCAACAGTGATATTCACCTCTCTAAAGTACATTCCAGTTGTTCCTGTTGTGCCAAAGGATGTAACACTCAGTAGTAAGTGCATTCTTATGGGCTTCGATGTGGGGAGTGGCACTTTTTATTTTGTCCAGCCAATGAGAAGTGAATCTCGGCACCCAGACTCCACTAGGTGTGTTCTACAATATTCCTCTGTCAGTTATGTTACCATGGGAACATACTTGGTTCCAGACCTCCCCTCAGAAAGCTAAAATTAGATCATAGCCAAAGCCTCCGTTTTGCCATAAAGAAAATTCATATTTGCTGGAAGTCGAATGATTGTACCACACAAAAATATGTATTTTATACAGTGAGGTATTTGTAAAGTTTTGAATAGGTGAATTATTTGATAGCTCCTAGTGAGAAGAGTGATTTGACACCTGTACAAAATCAAGAAGTTAGCTGAGTGGATCTGGAGTGATTTACAAACAAAAAATTCCAGGCGAAATCGGGAGCCCGGCTTGACATCATGTCCACATTGTTCAGATGGTGCATAATTTGCAATTCTTAAAAAAAATAGAACAATGAGGCCTGCATTTTTTAACATGCATTTTTTATGATAAATGTAATGAAAAGACAAGACCTTTCAACTGCAATATTCAGTTTTAATTTATCTTCCTTTCAAACCATGTGTCTACACTGTGTCAGAAAAAGCTTGAGACAATCAATCGAAAATCCTTGTTACATGTATCTACAGAGCACATTATCGAGTTTCCAATCTGTACATCATAGTTATCTCACAAAAAACAGTTCATTTGGATGTTTTGTACACGAACTGGACATGAATACATATGCGTTATTGACCAAGCGTGAGGTCAAGATGGCTGGATATTGGCCAAGTTCTTTTTTTGCGTTTTTATGGACCGAGACGAAGTCGAGGTCCATAAAAACGCAAAAAAAGAACGAGGCCAATATCCAGCCATCTTGACCGAACAAGCTTGGTCAATAAAGGATTTATTTTATGGCCAAAGAATGTGTAATTAGTCCTCTCCTCGCAATCTTTATTGCGGGAACGAAACGGGCAATCCCGAGCGGGCAAGATGGGCTCATCTTGCCCGCTCGGGTAGCCAATCAGAACACAGAATTTACTTCATCTTGCCCGCTCGCGGAGCCTGCCATATAATAAAGTCAATTAGCAGCCCTGTTTCCATTGGGGAAATACTGGGCTAGCACTGCTTGCTCTGGTGCATTGTCCATGAACAGATCCCAATGATTTTGCGTCAAGGACTTGTTTAACTCACGGAAACATTGCGAGTACTGAACGATGTCCATATCGTAAAGTTGAAGGTTATCCTCAGTTACATTAATAGGCGTTGTTTTGAAAAAACACTTTAACTCGGGATTAACAGTTCCTAGACTCTCCTTCTCCAGTTTCCCCATTGCAGCACCCACTGTGTCAGTCAGAACGTGTGCCTTTCTGCAGATTGCACGGAATGTAACAAAGGGTCCAGGTGTCTTCAGAATTGTCTTCGATACTTGGACAAGATCTCCAGTTCTGTCACGTTTTACAGTCTGCAATGAAAAAATTACCATGTCAGTTGGTGCAAAACCGTTTTTTCTCCACTTTGAAGAGGTATATTAAAATGAGCACAAAAAGCCGCGCGGATAAGCTACATCCCCATTTTGGAAAAAGGTGCTGTTTTTCTGCGACTTTTTAAGATAAAAAATTGACGAATTCTTACTACAATAAATAATTAACATTTTCTGCAACCACAAACAGCGTACTAACACCAGTTTTCCCCTGAAAATGGGGCCAGTTCTACTAGCAAAGCTTACCATACTAAGATGTACATACCTTTTCAAGAGTTTGACGACTATCCAGAAACCAGTCAGCTAAAATGACAGCCCGCTGCATGCTATCCAGGCCAATCATGGTGGGGATATCTCCTGGTCCATGCAAGTTTTGTCCTAAGGCATGCGTCATCCTATCGATGAACACGTGAAGAACAACACTCAGTCGAAGCATCAGTTTGGCTGCCTTGGATATGTTGCGTGTGGCTTCTGGAACTGCATCACCACTGAAGATTTCATTTTGTGCATTGACCAGTTCCTTTTCTTTTTCCATGAAATAGTCAAGGGCCTCCTGACTGAGGGTATAGATGACTGGCTGCTGATCTTGGTGCTTGTGGTAGACGTATTCGTACATACTGTCCAAACTTCGAACTGAATAGCCCTGCAGTCCGTCCACACTAGCATTCACTTCAGCCCGGGTCAAGCGTCGTGGGAGAGGGCAGCAGCACAAAATTCTATCGATCAGGCCATTCCCCATTCTCGCCATTTTAGAGTAGATGTTAAAGAAGCTATCCGGTTGACTGAGGCCAAAGAAGGACAAAGCCGTGAATGGGATGCGGTCTCGTTTTCCAGTGTTCCCTTTATTGACTGTCCACGCGGCATTGTCAAAGAACTTAATTAAAAGATCTTTGTCAAAGTCTTTTTTCCGTGCGGAGCTTACTATCTCCTCCATAAGCACATGAACCTCGTTACGAGCCAAAACGCCAACCCCACCAGTCTCTTTTAGGTGAACAAACAATCCATTCTTCGTTACGTCTTCCACGAGGATTGGGGAGTCGCAGTTATCCTCTACTGCCAAAATCGGACGTTCAATCGCAGCGTGTAATGCCGCACTTTTCCCGGAGCCAGGAGGAGCCAACACGATGGTAAATAACTTTACCGGCTCGAACTCGATGTGTGACATTTTCAACTTCGATTTTGGCGCCATTAGCCCGGAAAGGGATGTAAGGATCGCCGGGAACATAATTTCTTTAACCACGTTGTGCGATGAGGAAAATACCTCCAGCCAATTGACTAAACTCGGTGGAAGAACTTCATTCCACGGTAAGTTGATGGAGTGGAGCTCCTTTAAGATTTCCCTCGTATTTATCTAAAAAGAGTGAAAATAGTGAATTAAACAAAAATGAAAGAGTGAGTTAACCAAAATCTGGTCAAGGTCTAGTGAAATTTCCCGCGCTTTCGCGTAAGATTTCTGGCGCGTTTTTGTCAAGAATTCTATATTCGACAAAAGTCGCTAGCAAAATGCCTCAAAGAACGTAAAATGCATCTTCCAATTTTTGTGTGTAGATTGTCCAACATTTTCCTAAATAAAAACTAAAAATCTAACTTCACTTTACCTTGTGCAAACAGCAACAGGAAGACTGTAAGACTAACCGAAGTTGCTTTAGTAACAGTCTGGTAGGTAGTACTGCCGCAGCACCTTTTTACAGTTGATCCAAGTTGAAGTTAGCAGCATGTCTCCTCGGAGGTACGCAAAATCATTACTAAAACAACATCAATGCTGAAGTAAGGTGCATTTTATTTTAGCCTGCATATAGTGCAGAAGTATTTGGCGAGAGTATTGTGGGGCTTTCGATTCCGAAAACTTGTCTACTGCAGGAATACGAAAGCAATAAAAGCGCCTTAAAAAAACCCGAGGCTCCTTTTATTTTCGTCGCCATCAATGTCACAGTCAGTAAATTTAAAAAGGACTATAGTATCGCAATCACATGTCTTTTCTTCGAAAGGCAGGAGGGGCGTGTATGTGTCTAGAAGGAGAGAGAACAAGGGGGTAGGCATGATATCCGGTTATTGACTGAGCAAGGAATATTTTACTTTTCATCACACCGTCATGCATCATGAATAGGCCTATACCCCGATTGTGCTGTGGAAATCGCAAAAAGAGAGAGAAAGTGCTCAAATAATCAGTCAAACTTGATTAGCTAAAAATATTCCCGATATTTGGCAGAGAACCCATGTCTAAGCGCCCAAAGGAATCCAGCAAAGAACGCTAAAACTTTCTAAAGCATATATACAGGCCAATCAAAATCAAAGGTTCCCACGCTTATGGCGCACGTGCATTTCCAAAATTGCAATGATTGTGACGGGGAAAAACCCAACGAAAATATACTAAACACACTAAAAGTGTGTTTGAAATGTAGAAAAGAGTGCTCGACAATTGTAAAAACGCCAAAATGTGCTCAGTCATTCCGAACACTTCCAGTTTCTATAGAGTCTTCCGGCGGGGCAAGGAGAGAACCTGGGAACAATTGGACAACTCGGTATAACTTCCGTCGCTGTCACAGTGTCACAAGGATTTTTATATAAAGGATAAGAGAATACTCAAAGCGCATTTTACTTCCGTCGCTGTCACAGTGTCACAAGGATTTTTATATAAAGGATAAGAGAATACTCAAAGCGCATTTTACTTCCGTCGCTGTCACAGTGTCACAAGGATTTTTATATAAAGGATAAGAGAATACTCAAAGCGCATTTTACTTCCGTCGCTGTCACAGTGTCACAAGGATTTTTATATAAAGGATAAGAGAATACTCAAAGCGCATTTTACTTCCGTCGCTGTCACAGTGTCACAAGGATTTTTTATATAAAGGATAAGAGAATATTAAAGCGCATTTTACTTCCGTCGCTGTCACAGTGTCACAAGGATTTTTATATAAAGGATAAGAGAATACTCAAAGCGCATTTTACACACAGTGTTACATTGAATACTGAAAGGGTAGTTTATTTTAATTACGGCAATGTTCGGAATAATGTCGGTACAGGCGCGATGATGACGTACTTGATGACGCAGTTGGTTAATCGGTACACCATGATTCTACCACCGTTTAGACTAAAAAAGGAAAGCCATTGATGAAAAATGTATGAAAATACACCTTTATGAAGTCATAACTTTTTTAATAACGTGAATTTTAACGAATGCATGCTACAGATTTTTTATTGGGATGTTCTTAAGCCGTTAACATTGTTTTATTTTGGGAAAAATGTAAGAAGTCTGAGTTTTTAGTTTAAGGGTTTTTATGTTCTGGTCACGTGACTTGCCAAATATGCATGGTTAAGGTTGTGACTCATAAGATTTGATGGAACCATTAACAGAATGAACGTGACCAAACATCATAGCTGAGGAAGTTAAGAAACCCATTATATGACGTGTGGAAGATGGACCTCTTCCATAGCAACAGCTTGTAGTTAAGGTTCTACCCTCTTAACATGACCCTAGCTTGGCTCTGGTCTACTATAGAGCGTTTTCACTTGACGTCATAGCCGCCATATTGGTGTTCCCGTACAAAAGAATTTTAATTAACGTCTTTTGTTTGGAACACCAACATGGCTGCCATGGCCTTTGTCATTTGAGTCCCACAGGACTGAAGGTCACATGAGTGAAAATGCTCTATCAGGGGCGGATCCAGGATTTTTCTTAGGAGGGGGTGCACCTCTAAGGAATGACGTAACTGAAGGGTGACGTAAACAAATTTTAAAAGCGAACAACGCAGACTAGGTCATCTCAGGGGGGTGCGCACCCCCTGCACCCTCCCCTTAGATCCACCCCTGTCTATACTGCTTGTCCTTCTAAATTTCACCTTGTAAATCTACTGATTTGTCTCCATGTGTCTTTCATTAATGCTCCTACAGAATTTTTTGTAGTTTTTTTTTTTTAATCAAAGCCTATTAATTATTTCAATGATAAAATTATTTTGCCAATAGGTCCAGCCATTACTCGAACCCTAATAATTTGCAAAACAAAAATCAATAAAAATATAATATGCTACCTTTGGAATCAGTGAAACAGTATTTTTTCAAAGCTGTGTTTAAGGAAACCTGATTGTCAGAGTAATATTTCAAAGGTTGCATGTTTACATTAAAAAGTTCTGGAGTTCAATTTGTTTCTTTTCGAAACCATTACTTAACAGTACTTCAAAAATTACTGGCAGCCCTGCAACCTAAACAGATGTTAATCCTAAAACGAATTCTCAATAACGTAATTAATGTTCCAATATAATAACTGCACAAATCGTCCGAGTGGCAGCTACATCAAAACAAAATTAATGTTAATTTTATCTATTACTATGGATATGGTACAATACCCATACTTGGGCCTAACTGACCTTTGAAACCATATCTAATGTTCCAGCTGGTTTTAAAGCCCCTCAGCTTGCTAGTATAAACAATTAAATGTTCAATGACTGGCCATGTTAATGTGCGGCAAAATTACATGCAGTGTTCAGTCACTTATGTCCAGAAATGCAGGTAACTCGGACCTTGGGTACTTCATATTACACACAATTATTTGTAATTTCCATGACTTCATGTTTGACAGAATTGCTTGCATTTAGGTGAGAATTAGGGCTAGGGGACACTTCATGATGTCTATCATAAAGAGCATGAATCTCATTAGCCTGCATTTCTGGACATACCTCCCAATTGTTTCAGCACTGTAGACTTGTCTACTCTAGAGAGAAAATACAACCATGGTGCTTATTAAATTTTTGGACTTTATATATAATGTGGCATGTTTTTTTAGCAAATACACTGCGTAGTTTATAAAATGATACAAAATAGAGCCTGGCCATTATTAGTGTGAATGCGATTGCACTTCTGTTGATATTTAGTAAAACTCTCTTGCATAATTATACACCCAATTTCTCAACATGGATCAAATCATAAACCTGAACAGAACAACAGTGCAATAAATTCGCATACCTGGTAATCTCCGAAAAATTTATGTTGTACATCCAGTTTCTTAACATGGATCAAATCGTGAACTGGATTTACTCGAAAGAGAAAAACAGTGATCACAAAAGGGTTTATAATTTGTCTTGTGATCTATGTTAACCCACTAAATTAAATTCTCTAAACAAAAGCTATATACATGTATAACAAAAATTATGCATGAGTTAGAATCATTTCAAATATGATTGAGGCCCTGCCAGGGTATATTCCACATGTGACAAAAAATGGGAAAAAGTAGCAACAGAATTGGTATACAATTGTGAATAAAGACAACCTTAACTGAGAAAATTGCCGACAACGACAACTTAGACCCATTTCAACCTAGGACTTCGATCTAGTCAATGATCTAGAATCAAGAAATGTTGAAACAGCAACACAAGCATTGTGAGATAAAGAAAGCATCACAGTACCTCTGCAATGGATAGTTTGCCTGCTGATATCAGGGTTTGATAAGAGCTTTACGCCTTTTGTGGTATCTTTAAAGAAACCTTATCCCCATAAGTGGTCATGTGGAACACTGGAGTCACTTCTCCCTTAACTCCTCCCAAGGTGCCCGATTGCTGGGTGCGTGGATTGTACATCCTTAGCTTTCTATCCTCACAGTCCAAGTACAGTTCAATAATGTCACCATTTTTACAGTCGGTAATGTTGCTCGCTGCAGCTCTTTGAGCACCTGACAGCAGTGGATATTGCTTCTGTTTTGCACTCCACACCCACTTGTTTCCAAGTTTAACTAGTTTGCCATTCCTGTCTCTGTTGGTGTTTGTGACGCCAAAACTAAAACCCTGCATGGTTTTACCATGAATCTGAACTTTCCACATGTGTTTACCATTCTTAAAACCAACAGAACCCACAGCAGTTAGTTTTCTGTCAGAATTAGCTTCACCAGATGACCCATATGTCACTTCATCTTCTTCTTCTTCTTCTTCTTCTTCTTCCCATTCTTCTTCTACCCATTCTTCTTTTTCTGCTTCAAGTGCCAAATCAATGTACTGAGCTGTCAAATTTTCTTCAGATAAATTCAATTGACCTTCACTATTGTCTAAAGCAAATGACCGTAGATTCCACTTCTCAACACACCACTGAAAAGGACTTCCCTGCACATGATGCTCCTTCATCTGCACAAACAACTTGTATTGACCTGCTGTTAAGGGAGTGAAGGAAAAACTGTACATACCATTTCCACAGTCCTCTGCTTTCTGCATTTCGTTTCCTATGGAAACTTCAAAAATATCACCTCCTTCTTTTCGTTTCCTTCCATTGCATTCCTTCGCAATAATATTGAATTTAACTGTCTGTCCACAGAGTGAACTGTACATCACACCCTCTTGTCCATTTTCCATAGATACTGTTGAAATAGCAGCATGTGTCACCACATCGGTAACGGCACCAAAGGTCGCAATACTACGCTTCAGTTGGTTGTTGTCACCTTTGCACTTTAATTCTTCATTAACACATGGTTCCAACTGCCATTTGGCGGAGTTTAAATCACGCAATCGACTTGACATTTGCTTTTGTATGTTCAAAATCTCAACTTCGCTGCCATTTTCCAAAGCCTTTTCTGTGAATTCAACACTGCTTAGTACACTCGCAAGAGATGTTTCTAGCTTCTCTTTCTGAATTTTCAAAGAATGAAGTTTTGATTTCTTGAATTCTTCTACTTTACCAAT
Organism: Dendrophyllia cribrosa; assembly: GCA_024195265.1. Taxonomy (NCBI): domain Eukaryota; kingdom Metazoa; phylum Cnidaria; class Anthozoa; order Scleractinia; family Dendrophylliidae; genus Dendrophyllia; species Dendrophyllia cribrosa. Next base: position 29,246,702 of record JAJLRJ010000010.1, read on the forward strand.
CAATTTTGTGCGGCGACCATCAAGACAAGCTGTCAGGTCATTGAAACAGTCAGTGACTTCTTGTACAGTCTGTTTTGCACAAAAGTATACATTTCTTTCCATTTTTGAAACATCAACTACTGCTTTCTCAAGAACAGTTGCTTTTGTTTTTGCCTCAGACAGAATTTTTAGCAAGCTTTTCTTGTGCTTTGGAAAAGCATCCTTGACAAATGTGTACTTATGATCACGATGCTTCACAATGGTGCAGTCTCTGCAGATAGCTTCTTCACATGTCTCACAAAACAGTTTCATCACCTCTCCTTCGTGTTCTTTACAGATTGCTGGCTTTGTTACCGCCACCGATCCCATCTTTTTTGCTTCTTCAAGAGACATCAGGCTGTGTGAACGGGTGCTACGTCCTCGATAGTGAGCTTCAGTGCAAAAATCACACAAAAAAAGTGAGCAAGTTGCACATCTACTGACAGGTGGTTCTTTACTGTCACAGTTATCACATCCAAGTTTACCAGTATCAGAGTCGTGATGAAGAGCAACCATTGATAATAAGTTGTTGACAAAGAAATTGACTGGCAGCAAATCAATTTGTCCATGTGGAATCTGCATGTAATAGAAACATAAGAACGAAATTATCATGTCAATTTGTTTCAAGTGAATATCTACATGTATAAAGTAGAAGAAAACTGATGTGCAATACTGAATGGTTTAAAACCTAGGTAATTTTTACAAGGAAATATTGATTGCAGAAACAATTTTTGTTTAAACTAAATAAAAGTTTGTAAGAGGATGAACTTAATTACTAAATTTTAAAACAAAAATTTGTATCCAGGATGGTAAAATGCTTTCTAAAAGGCAAGACTTGATTCTCTGACATGTTTCTCATATAGTGTATGTGGGGAACATTTACAACGTTTCCTAGAATGGCCAGGCCCTAATAATATACTAATTAGTGTTTTTGCCCATTGTGAAAAGAAGCCCCACCCCCTCCCCCTCCCCCACTCTCTGAAAATTAAGGCACTAATTTGCTTACTGCATTTTGCAAAATGAAATATAAAGTTAACCATCCCGGCCATCTGCAGCCCAAGACACTCATTTTTACTGTTAGAGCACTAAACTGAACCATATTTTAATTTGGGTTTCCACCCGTCCGATAGAAATTAATGTTTTTGCAGTAGATAAAATATTCGCATCCGATCTGTATGGGCGTTTAGAAATCACATTGAGGTTCAGCGTTGAATTATTCATTTCTATTGTTTTATTCCCCCAAGCCTCAGAGCCAAGTATGAATTTTAATATATTGAGATTGGTCTGTTAGAGTAGTGTTATAGAGGGCCACAAGTTCATTAGCTTTGCTATTTAGTGCAACCATCTTTAAATAAAGACTTTATTATTATTATTATTATATAAAGGTCATGGGTTCAAACACCTGGACCATGGATCCCCCTTATTTGAACCAGGTCGACGGACCCCCTATTTTTCTAACCCTTAATCCTATATATTGTATTTTCCTATATTTTGTATCACATTTAAATCTTGCAATCAGGCTTCTACATCGTACACTCAATATTGAATGTTAGACTCTTCTTCCACTAAAGAATCCAGTTTAAATAAATTTAATAAACTTAAAAAATCTCGCAAAAAAGTTAGGATCTCCTTTCCTGAAGTTACATGTATCACTGATATATTGTCGTACAATTAGGGTCACAGCATTTAGTTCAGTTTGTAAAGAGTTTCCAAGCCTGACCAGTTTCAAAAAAAACATCGCCAGTCTGGAGAAAATATTCAAATTAGAACTCCAGAAAGAACATACATTTTTTAACTAACAAGAAGCTCCAAGCAGCCTATACTCATGCACATACGTAAGAATGTTTTATGATACATTGTAAACATTATAAGATGTCCGATATGGAGAAGAGTTACTCCTTTCATTCAGTCATCATTCCTGCAAACCACGTTGTTTACTATTGAATGTTTTAAAAATGAAGACTGTACCACAATGAAGCCAGTGATTCATCTAAGTCTTATATATACCTAACGTGAACATTAGTAATGTAAGTAGGGTTGTAGGAGACGCTGTCGTGACACTTCAGTAACGCTGTTTTACCAGAAGTGAGAGTAGCCGGAAGTCGCTAAACAGGAAGTATAAATGGCAATTAAGCCATGAACCGGAAGTGCACAATTTAAAATACGCATGCATAAATTTGCATGCAAAATTGTGACAAAAAATAACAAGAAAAATGGAGCCGGAACCTTACCGCTTACTGCATGCCGCTTTGCACATGAGTAAAAAGCAGAGCGAATAATGAAACAGTGATAGTGAGCTTGGGCCACCTGTGGTGCTATTTGCTGAACAAAAACAATAAACCTTTTTTATTTCAAATGCATTTATTGATTTTCATTTGCTTTTAAAGCCTGGTTTTCACTAGCGACATGAACATAAGCATGATAAACAGAAACATAACAGCGTTTATGTAAATAATTCAGCAAACACCAATGTTTTGTTCGACAAACTTGATCTCCAAAAACACAACCCTTTTAATAACTTTGATTTCTTTGGTCAAAATACTCCAAAGTTTCAGTGAAAAAGTCCTGCTATTTTGCTGTAGGAACAGGATGAAAATTTGACAGTAATTAGATTTTCAGGCTGAGAAAATGGTTTTTTTCCAACAGCCGCTTGAACCAGTTCATTATAAATTAATAAACAACAGCACGAGCTTTTGCCAAAAATTTGACCACTCCGCCCTCAAGAAAAATAAGTCGCTGAAATGTTTGCACCAGAATGTCATCATTTGATGCGGTTTCCTGCAAGGGAAACGAGTCGAGCTTCCCTCGATCTCCTCCGAAAAAATTCTTAAGCTTGACTTGTGGGCAAGTCTACAGTCAATGCACAAAGTCAGCAAGAAAGTAAGTTTTACACCGAAGGCGTGATATGAGTATGTTTAAGGCCTGGGCGGAGGGGGGGAGTACTTTGCAAATTTTTCGGGCGGGGGTGTGCCGCTGGGACTCTGAGACCCTTAACCTATACTAGACCATTTTAGCTGCATTTTGCAACCCTATTCTAGACTAACCACCGAAAAAACCCTACCCTACCCTAGACCAAAATTTTGAACGCTTTCTTTGTTATTAGTTACCAGGGGTCAGTAAAAATGCCATACTGCCCACCGTACCGATTTTTAAATGCATTTGTCAGTAAACCTTGTCTAGACTAAATTCTTTACGCAACTGATCAGTTTCGCGTTAAATGATACTCTATTCTAGACCAAAATTCTCTGATTGCTATACCTTATCCCAGACTACACTGCCTGAAAACTATACCCTTCACAGTGGCACATACCTATATATAGCTCATATATATCCCGACTGTCCCAGATTTTGCCGACTTATGAAAACACGAAATCATAGACATCCCCGATCATCTGGGATGGTCAGGGAAAAATTGGGAAAATTAGGAGCATCTCTATTTGATCGATATGTCCCAGATTTCTGCGATGATCAGCGATTTTCCCGACATATCAGCAAAATCTGGGATGATCGGGAACGGCAAAATCCCCGATCGTCTGGGATTTTCCCAACATATGAAAACCAGGCTGTAAGGCAATATATGTACTCTAATTCTCTGTATGACCAGCACATTCTTCTGTGAGCATGATAGAAAAACATCATAACACATGGAAAAATTACAAGCGACTTCATGCTTTTCTTCTAGAATGTAAAAAACTTCCTTTTTGGCTAAACTACAGAATACAGGGCCACTTATTTACATCTCATTGAATAACAAAAGTGCCTATTGTGTTATACCTCGTTCTTATACAAAGAGTTCCGACACATGTAAATGAAGTGGACCAAAGTGGCTCTGCAATTCTGTAATTTAATCTTATCCTTATGTCAAATTTAATTTCACTTGATGCAAATTCTTATCCTTCCGCTTTATGTTTTTGTCGCCAGTGAAAACCAGGCTTCAAGCTTTGGCCACATGTGCTCAGAAATCAATTTTTTGATAGTTCAACTTCCGTTCTATAAGCCTTTATGGCAATCGTTCCTGAGTATTAAAGCTCAAATGTGAATAAATTAGGTTATACCAACTTTTATATAAGCTTAACTTAAGCCCCATTTACACGACATTCATTTTGGGTCCGGCACTCCTAAATTTTGGCACGCGGGCCGATAATTTTGGGCACAGCCCGCTTCATTTACACGTCAAAATATGTTCGATTTTTTTTCAATGTTCATTTCTGAACGGCATCCCGAAAATGAGAACGGCACTCTTAAATTTGCGAGCCTGACCGGTCTCATTAACAGCGGCTCACATAGTTCTTCGCTTGTCCCCGGGGCCATTTGGGTTGAAACTTATATTAAAACGACCACAAACCAAATCTTGCTATTTTTAAGTACTTAGAATAAAAACTATAAGGAGGAAAAACAGCGAAGAAACTAGAGAATGAGGTTTCTCGATATTTCGGACAGTCAAACTGTCCTTCTTATCCCCTGAAGAAGGACAGCTTGGCTGTCCGAAATATCGGGAAACCTCAAGTTCTCTAGTTGTATATTTTTTCTTCGCTGTTTTTCCTCATTATAGTTTCCATTCGGGTTCGCCGACGCGGGTTGTTCAAAATGGCGGATACTCGAGTGCGAAAAGCCATTTTATCGCTTTATGCCTTTAAAAAGCGAAAACGACCAACAGAACTGAGGAACGAAGCAAGGTCATCGCTTGTACCTCTCTTCAATAAGGCATTGAAGCGGCGACAGTACGGCCTGATGCAAGCTATTTTGAGCTGTTTAAACCCTCCGCGGTTGAGAGATGTGTGAATGCACCCGCATTCTTTTGCCTGGTTCGACATGGTCGAATCACGTTTTCCGGATGAACTTCAGAGTAACCCGTGGGACATTTGAATATATTCTCCATGAGATTTGTGATAACATATCTCGTCAGTGCGAAAGGCTGTTACTCCAAATCGTCCATTGGCAATAGCCTTGTATTACCTAGCCTCGACAGCAGAATATAGAACCATTACTAACTTATTTGGAGTATCAGTTATCTTTGTGTGTACTTTTCCCTATCGAGGCCATCTTTCTTTCCGCGAACAACAAACGTTTGCGCCTGTGTTATTGAAATTTTGGAACCAAAAGTTATTTTCGCCGGGAACGAGAATGCATTCGTTTTGGCACGCGGGCCTCTTTTTAGGCGGGCCGAGACTACCTCCTGAGGTGGTCTCGGCCCGCCTAAATTTTTGGGCACGCGTGCCAAACATTTTGCATTTACACAGCAAAAATCAAGCGGGCCGTGCCCTAAATTATCGGCCCGCGGGCCAAAATTTAGGAGTGCCGGACCCAAAATGAATGTCGTGTAAATGGGGCTTTAATAGCTACAATCTCGGACAAAACTGTTGAGACACTTAGGCAAATTGTGAGCATTTCTTAGCATCTAAAAGGAATTATCATATCTACCTCCCCCTACCCCCCACAAAGCAATGTTGTACATACTCAAAAAGTGTCCCTGGTCTCTGAGCAACCCTCCTGAAGCAACACTGAACGGAGGAGGGAGAGGAGGGCTTCGATAGATGTGATTTTTGACAGGATATTACACTAACGGTTGTCTTGCGCGCGGAAACACTACAGTCTCAACGAGTTCTGTCCGAGATTGTCTATGATTTTGGATTACTATAACTCCGCGATAAAAAATGGGATCCAAATATTTTTTTCGGAAGACATTGTACATGTTTAATACTTTGTGATAAAGCGTAAAAAAGCGAAATCCAGCAATTAGAACTAATCAATTATGAGGTGTATTCGTGCGTGACAACTGTACATCGCGCATTGCGTGACAATAATATCAGCGTTATATCGCAGTTCTAAAAGTACTTCAGTGCAATAAAATTCATTGTTCCAATGCTTCAAAAATCAATACGATGATTCAACATGAACTGACAAAGAGGAATATGACGGTTGTAAACATCTCAGTAGCGACAATGAAGTATCTTGAACACGTAAAAAGAAGAGAAAATTGCGTACATGTATTAAAGGCCAGAAATAAAAAAAGAAGCCGAAGTGAAAGCACAGAGCCTTTAATGCCTAAATAACTAACATCTATACGGTTTACAGCGAAGTCAAGTTTGATTTCATACGGTTCACAAAGACTGAGAATGAAAATTTAACGGTTCACAACGGTTCACGCAATATATTAAATAATTAATATCATACATATTTTTTTAATTATGTGAACCGTGTGAACCGTCAGCCGAACGAGGTTTTTTACAAATTCCTTTTCCTATGGTATACAGTTCGCATTGTGAACCGACTGAAAACTGACATAATATTTTTGAAATGTTTGAAATGAAACTCTCTGAAATGCTATTTCCAGCGTTCCTGAGACCGGAGAAACAGTTTCCAAGGCCAGCTTTGAGTTCAGTTTAATTCTCATGAAAAGTACATGTACACGAAACACTTTCTGAAACTTGGGTGTAACTCCATTTTGGTTGTTTGTTCAAAGTAAATTCGACTGTCACTCGAATATTCTCTGTCAATTCTTTTCAGTATGGGAACGCTTTGGAAACGAATTTTTCAAAGCGATTTTCTCTGTCATTGGAGGCAGAAAGAAACTGATTTCCAATATCAGCCATGTTCAATTTGTCAGTTAATGCAATGTCTGGATAATGCAATGATTTAATCTTTCTTGTGACATAGTTTGTTCGTAGATATGTCTCAGTGAGCCTTCTTAGGGCAGAGGCCGAGCGCTAACTCACAGCATTGATGGATTTGTTTGATGGATTTGTCGGTAGCTGGAGTCCGATAGCTGACGTCCGAGAAACTCAAGGGGTATTGAAATGCTTGGTTCACAATATCCAATCTCCAGTCTAAAGTCAGTCACAATATCTCCGATGCTAAAATTGTAGGCTTTTGATTGATTAACGGAATATTTATTTTGCAAACTCTAATGCATTAAAGCGCCCCGCCATCAGATCTGGACAAAGGATGTTGCTACACTATTCATCTCCGCCCACCGCCATTTTGAGCTGTCGAAAGTTGGTGGGGCAAATGCCCCACCTGCACCACCGGTAGCGCCGCCCCTGCAATTACAAGCTTGTTGTACAACACATAAACAAAGTATTTCTCATCCATTGAGATATACATGTACCTACAATGCCACTGTACAACTATAAAAGAGCCATTCCTCTGATTCCTTGTGTCAGAAAATATCTTACATGCTTATGAAATCAGCTAAAAAGCCTACAAAGAAACACAACTTACGTCGGGTCAAAAATAAACCATTGTTATTGGCTAAACTAAACAAGCCAATGAAAAGATAGAACATTTGATCCTCCCCAAGTGCATATAAGTCGCTAGCATTTACAACGTCAGTGTGATTTATTTGTGTTCTGACCATTTGCTTCTGGATATAAAATATTGTTCTAAAACTATAAAGCTTTGCAGGAATTTTTTTTCCTGGGGTTTTTGTTTTGCACGACATTTTTTTTGCAGTTCAAGGCCGTGCTCGAATTTTTTTTTTGGTATTTGCCCAACCCCCCCCTCAAAAATCTAATGGTCCGTCCCTAAGAAAGTTAGTATATAATATAAGATGCCATTGCCACTTTACACCTAATACCTTTTAAGTTCGTCATGTTCCGGGACACTACACTTAACCAAGTTATGGAAACCAAGTTTTGTATTCAGTTCCATATGATCTTTCCGAATGTCCCGTAATTGGCCAAACTTCCGTCCGTCAGAGGAAGTTTGACGGAGGATAAAAGACCTCAATGATGTTTTCGTAACCGGCTTTTTGGGGGCAGGCAAAGGCATTATAAATATTAAACAGTGTTGTATGAATTTGATATAAAAACTCTGAAAATTTCATGAATTACAAACTTTAACCAGAGGACTTTATTGAGAAATGCCAGAAAGAACTCAGACGCGTTTTTTAATTACTATTTTTCTACGCGTTTGTTTGTAAGTGTCATTTTTAGTCTGCGAGGGAGAAAACGCGTTTCTGACATTTACCTGACAGGCAAAATGGCGGCAACGAGTTCCATATTCCATGTCAATAAAATGGATGTTGAACATTCATTTTATCGCCTGTGAGTACCATGTTGACATTACATGTAACACATAGCAAGGTGGCATTGTTGTAGTTTAAATTAATAGTAATCTTTTAGTTTAGATAGGCCAGGTAAATGAAAAAGCCCAAGACCAAGTTGTTCTAAATCCCGGGGAGGTACTCAATAAAGTTTTGTACGGGGATGCTCCGCCCCGAGGTCCAAACCCTTACCCTTTCAAATACCGTTATTGACAGAAAAGGTACCCCTTTCATATACCTTTCATTGAAAATGGTACCCCTTTCATATACCTTTCGTTGAAAATGGTACCCCTTTCATATACCTTTCATTGAAAATGGTACCCCTTTCATATAGCCTTTGCGTGCATCTGTTTAATATATTTTGAAAGGCCATTTTTATAATACTTAAATTGCGGTTTTCCCTACCTTTTTTATGCTTCAACTCGTGTTTTCGCTACCATTTCCTATTCTTCGTGAAATTCCTACCCTTTCACATACTTCAACTCGTGAAATCCCGACCCTTTCATATACCTCCAGCCTCAAAGGGTACCCCTTTCGGGCGGAGCATCCCGTATAGCCCATTATAGGCAGTATCCCCCCCCCCCCACCGGGTTCTAAATCCGCCAGATTACAATTGTAGCGGTAATGCACAGTTTACGTTACAGTGAAATTCATTGCATGTTAAATGTTTCGGTTTTAATTTTGCATTTTCCATTTCAAGAGCACATTACTAAAACGAATAATAACATCAAATTGTCATACATGATTTCGTTAGTGCGTTAGCGACAGAACCTTTGGCTGACCTTTATTGTAATTCTGGATTTCATCAACTGTGACCTGATATGATGCTGAGATGTTCCATTTTCATTCGGTATTGTAGACATTCAAGGTAGTGAAATTAACTTTATTTTATAGTATTTTGAAATTTATTTGCCTTGGCCCAATAACTGACAAAATAGAACTTTAAGTCAAACTGGACTACTACCGCTGTTGCGTTATTTTTTTCAATCGTTTGTACGCCGTTTGAATACTTATCGATTTTTAATTTTTGAACTTAATTAAGTAACGTAGCTAAATATACAGAAGCAAATAGAATAAGCGCAAGCTACAGCTTTATACATTATGATTAGCATGAAATGTATGGCTATATAGGCCCTTAGGTAAAACCTTACTCAATAAAGTTGTTTGTATTACATCATGATTTTGATTCATTGTATGCTAAATACAATATATATTATAGAGGTTTTCCTGAAAGAAAATATGTGAGAATTTTGTCGGGACATCGGAAATTGTCCGTAATACGGAGGTGTCCGTACAACTAATGAAAAACGAATCCTCACCCCTCGCCCCTCACCCCTACCCCTCACCCCTCACCCCCACCCCCCACCCCTCACCCCCCACCCCTCACCCCTCACCCCCACCCCTCACCCCCACCCCTCACCCCTCACCCCTCACCCCTCACCCCTCACCCCTCACCCCTCACCCCTCACCCCCGAAACAGATCTGCCTGCAGACGATGCTTGCAAATGCTTGCAGATGATGCTTGCAAATGATACTTTAATGGAAAAACTTCTATTAAAAACAAACCTCAGCACTTGAACGGCAAATTGGACAATCTATCTTGAACACCGCTCCAGCTCGAGTCAAAAGTTTTTGCAGACATCGTTTGCAGAAGGAATGAAGACAGGACAGAACTTTAGGTTCCGTGTACTGCTCAAGACACACGGCGCATTCTAAATGCTTCCCTAAACTGTCCGCCAAGGTCGCCTTCGCCATTGTTTCTTTTACCTTTAAAACAAATGCAGATTGACTCAATGACTTTGTAAACGACTGAGTAAAACTAGTACTGTTATGACTGTTTTATACCTTTAAAAGTCAGTGAGAAAAATTGACGACTTGTAGTAGCCTGCATAACAGACGTTATTGGGGGCGCTCAAGCGGGTTTGGGGGGGGCGAGCGCGAAGCGCGAGACACGCACGTGTCTCGCGCTGCGCGCTCGCGACCTAAAACCCGCTTGAGCGCCCCAATAACGCCTGTTATGCAGGCTAACTTGTAGTTGAAATATAACAGTTTCCGGCAATTTAGGGAAATCAGGTCGGTTGCCAACGTTCCATGTTCAAGTATGAATGACAGCTTCGAGGTCGCTTCGAGGGGCAAGGCGTATGTTCGAGTTTCGTTTAAAGTGCCTATCACCCCTAGAAAGTTGTTTTCAGCAACTCTATGTACAACGAATAGTTGAATGGTAAAATATTTCTTGTTTTGAACGTCGTGTTGGTCCGGTTATAGAGATTTGAATTTACAAAATGCTAATTAGATGACGTCAACCGGGGAATTATTTATTATACAACTACTTGTTTTCACTTCCAAGTAATATTTTTTTACGAATCTATTGGCTATCCACAGTTTATTTTAGTATTTATCAAATTAATTATCCTCAAACTGTAAACTGCGCATTGTAAATTGGCGTCGAACTAATGGCAAAATTCCCGGGTTGAAGTCATCTAATTAGCATTTTGTCAATTCAAATCTCTATAACTCACAAACGCGGCGTTCAAAACAAGAAATATTTTACCATTAAACTATTCAACGTACATAGAGTTGGTGCTGAAAATAGTTTTCTAGGGGTGATAGGCACTTTAACAAAACGCCAATTCGTTACTTATTTCCTTTTACATTTACCGTATCACTAAGGCCCGGTTCAAACGTCGAACTTTACATGTGCCGAACCTAATAATTAGGTTCGGCACATGTAAAGTTCGACGTATGAATCAATTAGGAACGGCCACTGGAAAAGTTGAAAATTTACATTGTATGTAAATAACATGTAAAGATACTGTAAATGATAATTTACATGCTAATTTCCCTTTTACATGTTATTGTCGAACCTGTAAATAACATGTAAATATTTTGAGTGAAACATGTAAATACAAGAGAAGATCCTGTAAATAACATGTAAATCGAAAAAGGGAGCCTGGAAGGAACCCTGTAAATAACATGTAAATCGAAAAGGGGGGCTATCATGTAAATAACATGTAAATCGAAAAATGGGCTATCCTGTAAATAACATGTAAATCGAAGAAGGAACCCTGTAAATAACATGTAAATCGAAAAAGGAGGCTATCATGTAAATAACATGTAAATCGAAAAAGGGGGGCTATCCTGTAAATAACATGTAAATCGAAAAAAGGAGCCTGTAAGGAACCCTGTAAATAACATGTAAATCGAAAAATGGGCTATCCTGTAAATAACATGTAAATCGAAGAAGGAACCCTGTAAATAACATGTTAATCGAAAAAGGAGGCTATCATGTAAATAACATGTAAATCGAAAAAGGGGGGCTATCCTGTAAATAACATGTAAATCGAAAAAGGGAGCCTGTAAGGTATCCTGTAAATAACATGTAAATCGAAAAGGGGGGCTATCCTGTAAATAACATGTAAATCGAAAAAGAGAGCCTGTAAGGAACCCTGTAAATAACATGTAAATCGAAAAAGGGGGGCTATCATGTAAATCTGAAAAGGGAGGCTATCATGTAAATAACATGTAAATCTGAGGCTATGCTGTAAATAACATGTAAATCGAAGAAGAAAGTCTGTGAGGAATCCTGTAAATAACATGTAAATCAAAAAAGGGGGGCTATCATGTAAATAACATGTAAATCGAAAAAGGGGGGCTATCCTGTAAATAACATGTAAATCGAAAAAGGGAGCCTGTAACGAACCCTGTAAATAACATGTAGATTGAAAATGGGAGCCTGTAAGGAACCCTGTTAATAACATGTCAATTGAAAAGGGGGGGCTGTCAAGACCCTGTAAATAACATGTAAATTGAAAACGGGAGGCTATCTAGATCTTGTAAATAGAAAAATAGTACAGAAAAATATATAAATATGTTTTATTTATCAATGCTATGTCTTCAACTGAAAAACATTTTTGCAACACCATACCATAATTTAAGGACCTTACTGTTTAGACAAATACAGCTGTAAGTCTAGCAATGCAATAGTCCCAATTTGTTTAGATTTAATGCTGGTTCCTTATTATCACATAAAATATTCCATGCCATAAAAATGAATACAACTTTACAGTTTTAGACGGAATGTGCAAGGCATGTCACTTTAAATGCATACATGTTAATAATAATCTTCATTGAGGATGCCAACTTCACCAGTAGTGACTTACAGAGGGATCATCTACATTGTAAAAGACTATAAGATGTTAATTTTCTTTCACTTGTTGAAAAAGACCACGAGCATCTGTGCCCTGGCCAAATGGAGAGACAAGTCAACATCAATAATAAGTTACATCATTAACTTTCGTCCAATTCGATCAAGCATAGATTCTTGTGGAAGTTGACGCAAGTTTTTAATATCACTTAATCAACCACTGCAAGTTATCACAAGTTGCTGTCACTACTGTTTACTTTGGTTTGGGTGTATGTGCAAGACTACATGTACATTGAAATGGCTTGTTTACAACTTGGAACAACTTGCAGACATATACTTGCAGTCAGTTTGGCCAGGACTTAAGTGGGTATTTTTCTGCCTATGACTACATGTAAATAATATTAAAGGCACACTGTCACCTATTTTTAGTATCACTTTGAAAAGCCAAAAAACATATTTGTTTCAATGGAAACCTACAAATAATGGTCCAGTTTTGTTAACAAATACTCTACCAGTGCACAGAAACTAGTATTCGTTATCTTTGGCTGCGGATAGCCAGGATGGAAATGGATTGCAACTTGAAAAAATTGGCCAATTTTTTCAAGTTCCTCCCAAGAGTCATGGAAAAATCGCAGAAAAACTTATTATGGTTTGTTCTTCCTTGCAGAAATCACTTGATATTATCTTATTGTATAGTTAGTTCTGTTCTTCTCTTTTTTTTCCTCATTGTTGTTGTATTGTAATTGAATAAGTGTGAATAATAAACTTGAACTTGAACTTGGTGTTCTTAAAACAATTTTATGTTTGAGCAAACTTAAGGTACTTAGTGTATTTTGACCAAAACAAAGCAAAATGTTCGTGACAATGTCCCTTTAAGGCAAGTTTTAACAAGTATTTGTCCATAGTATTGTCATAGGCAGCTGCCATTGTGTTTACATGACAAATTTTGTCATGTAAACACAATGGCAGCTGACTATGACACAGTCTTTTGCCATAAAAAACTGGCATTTCATGCCTACTGTAACTATATAACTCAAATGCTATTTTTAGTAGAACCTATATGGCACAGTATAGTAACTGATCATTTTTTAGCATTCTTTGTTTCTGTTTTGCACTGTTCCTTTCAAAGAGCTACATGTACACTGTACGCTGTACATTGACTGCAGCTTTGGTATCTTTTCTGCCAGAGCTTGGCCATGGGGATGCTCTTGCTCTTGAAGCCTGCGAAACAAAACAAAAAACAGCTGCAGTGAGCAGAAGTCTGTCTTGTAGTAGTCTGCTTAATACAGTCAAACCTCTATTAAGCGGTCACCCTTGGGGAATAGCCAACTGACCGCTTAATAGAGGAGATCGCTTAAAAGAGGTCAAGTTTACAGTAAATATGAGGAGCGATTTAATTCCGGGCATTTGTTAAGTGACCGCTTAATAGAGGGTGACCGCTTAATAGAGCGCTGCTTAATAGAGGGTGACCGCTTAATAGAGCACCGCCTAATATAGACTGTAACTAAGGCAACTGCTCTTTGTGTCCAGTTTTTATCAAAAGAAAAGTGGGCAGCACACAGCAGCTGATCTTGCTTTACTGGACCAGTTTCATCTGATACATGTTAGTACAGACTTCATCAGGGATTTTGAACAAGATTATGTGCAGACCTTTTTTTATACACACCATTTACACTTCAACATTCCATACAAGTAATACCGACAAGAATTAGAATTATTGTCATCTACAGTAGGTTTTTAGACGTCTCTTGTTCTACCCAATCTGTTGAGACAAGAGCAGGTCCAAGGTTTTTGTCTGTTGCGAGGGCAAAGTTAATTTAAAATTTATCAGCCGGGTTAATTTAGCATTTCTCCTTTAATTAATAGGCCAGGTACCTGCAGCCTATGAATATAATTATGCCAAAATGGCATTAAAGATCTGACAAAATGCTGTCACTTGCTGAACTGAAGCTACAATCTGTAGTCAGTATAAATGTGGTCACAAAGATCTGACAACATACTGTCACCTGCAACTGACCTGTGCATAAGATTTTACATTATGAAAAGCCTAGTGGAAACTACATGTAAAGCTTGTTTTTATTAACAATTTAAAGGCCACAACATCCCAGTTATACATGTTAGTCCTGGGCTTTTACAAATTTGTAAGAGTTTATTGGATGATAAGCACAAAGTATTGTGATACAGTACTGTTCAATTATTTCAGTCAGTTTATGTTTTTTATGTAAATAATTGTTGTGGAGGAGATGTGTGAAGCTTACATCCAGAAGGGTCCCTAAATAAACACCTGGTTCAAATTTTTCTGGGTTAACAAGATTAAGTTTTTAAACAAAGACCAGGGACATTTAACTCAAGAAAATACACAATGTACCAAAACTTATGTCTATGTTGTGGTTCAAATTTTTCTTTGGTTTAAATTTTTTTAAACCAGTTTGATTTTTGTTTACCTTTGTCTCAGAATATGGTAATCAATCTGAGACAAAAGAAAATAAAAATTAAACCGGTTTAAAAAAATTTAAACCAAAGAAAAATTTCAACCACAACATCTACATCAAAAGAAAACAACACCAAATTATGTTATTCCATACAGTAGTCAACTAAAACACTGATTTTTAGATCAGACCTAAGGATCCCATTTGAATAATGTTTAGTGCCGCAGCAAAATATTAACACAATCATTGTACATGTAGGTGCCAATGTCAGTTACTTAGGAGCCTAATTGCTAATAGGCTCCTGTTAGAAAACAGCCTTATTGTGTACATGGACATATAACATCAATAATTATTCTCTCACCATAAAAAGCTCTCCTGGAATCTCTTTGAATAATGCCATTTCTAATGTGAGAAAAGAAATCATAAATTACATGTTATGTATTTCAAATTGAGAAAATATGAAGCATACTCCCACATCACTGCTATACATTAAATATATTATCCTCAGTCACTATTTAATATTACCAGTGAATAGATGGGTATGGTCGATGTGAATAATATACATGAACATCGCCAAACCTTTCATAATATACATGAAAAAATTACTCGATTCTGATTGGCTAAGAGCAGTGCAGTTCAAGTGTAACACTGGTGCAAATTACAAATCGAAAAAAAAATTTTGCAAAAAAAAAAAAAAAAATCCAAACAAAAATGGATGCAAATTTTCTCATGTATAATTATTAATAAGTAATCATGGTTTTCTCGTTCAATTTGGGATTAATTTGCACTTGTGAGTTTTTCACAAAGCTCAAATTGCACTCGCCGAAGCGGCTCGTGCAATTTTGAGCTTTTTGAAAAACTCACTCGTGCAAATTACATTTTAATCCCAAATTGAACTGGAAACTGTATGATTACCTATACTTATACCGCAGGTTTGCGTTTAAGAAAAAAAACTGACTTGTAAACACAGTGTACAAAAGGAGGATTTTACCATCTTCCCGGCATGCACTGCAAGCAAACTATATTATCAAAAGGCAGTGACCCGCAAGCAGCTCATTTTACACAGACGCCGTTGAGGTTGGAGGTCAGTTGGTCATAGCAGAAGAAATGTTAACCTATTTATTCTATTCACCTTTACAGAATATTTTCCATTTCGGGTTATGTTTACAGTTTGCTTTAAGGCTGCTTAAATTCCCAGAGGGGCCAAAACCCTCGATTGGCGTCACACGGTAGATGCTTAAAATCTCTTCACAGATTCATGGAATCAATAAACCTTCTTGCCATTTCTAAACAATGCCGGCTTATATTAGAAGAAATATTCGTATATTTGCTTGCTTCGACTTATTGAATCTAACACCGGTTGTGTTGTTTTTAGTTCAAAATCAATCTTTGCTTTTCTCGCAATTTTCTGATTTTGTATGATACAAGCATTAATCAATCAGTTTTCATCTTACTGTACATGTATATTTTCCTGTGACCAACATAAAACTCTATTCAGAAGTCATTCACCTGAATTTTAACCAAAGCATGCTGGACAGACGGTAATATCCTCCTTTCAGTTTCAAGACAGAACAATTTACAGCTCTTATACATGTATATTAAAATTTTGCTTTTGTCGATCTTGGTGCATATTCACACTCTAAAATACTATGAACAACAATACAGATAATAATACAGTGTAAAGAAAATTTCTATGCACCCAAAACTACCTAGCTTGCACTTTATACTGATACTAAACCTACACCACTGCACATGTACAGGGGTGTACATGTAGCTAAGAAAAAACTGAGCAGGCTCATTAACAAGCCCAGCTGGTTTTTCTGGCTTGTGCACCTTCAAAATCACCCCAAGTCTTTGTTTTCTAGTAAAATAACAGCCGGTGATAAGTTCTTTTTCAGCTGGTGGAATTAGCCAGTAACCGGCTCTTGGCTACATCCCTGCACATATAAGAAAAACACCCTCATCTCTCTCTACAGTTACATTTGGTTATTATTTTATTACTCAACATGTGTTGCTTTTAACTGATTAGAATAATTGATTTCACATTGGGAGTTTAAAAAGAATGATGCAATCCATTCACAATTACAGTGTATGAACATTATTTTTGAATAATGTGCAGAAAGAGGTGACCGATAATTTTTAACTTTAATACTCCATAGTACAATGTACAAGTCAATCCCACTCATCAAGACCAACAGGGTATTTTTACTGTCTTTAAGTGATCAACCAAGTTACAATCTTGGATGTTATAAAATTCAGACTGCAGATTGCAGACTGGCATAAGCACATATTAGGTATCAAGCGCAGTCTGCTGACTGGGTATAAAAAGCAGACTGAGTCCAAAACTGTCACTTTATCCTAATTTATGACTTAATCTATTAAGCAATCCGCTGCAAAACTTGCCTTCTAAGCCTTAGAGTAGATGTCTCATATCTTCTTCTTTCTGACGGTATTCTATTTTCCACAATCACACAAGATAACTGTGAACATCTTAACATCTTTAATCTGTAATGTTATAAAAATGAATTGTATGGAGTACCTATCAGAGATACAAATGTAGTCAGCACACAACTGCACACCACTGTAGGCACTAAGAAATATTTTTGGTCCTAGAACTGTATATTAATATAGTCAGTATTTTATACTCAGTCTGGAGTCCAAAATCTAAAGTCTATAATATGCACTTATTGACTGAGTGGGAGGGCCCGGACAGGAAAATATTTGGCTCGAGGTCATGGCGTACGGACCGAGCGCAGCGAGTTCCGTGTGCCATGACCAAGAGTCAAATATTTTCCTGTTGGGCCCGACCTAACTCAGTCAATAAGTATTATATAAATATAATATGACTAGAAAGTACAAGAAAAGTCGTGCAGTGCGAGGCCACTTGAACTTGAGCGGGGCCGGACGGCTTTTTCCAGACCAGCTCACGTCAACCGGTCAGGCCCCGCTCACGTCGCCTTGCGATTCTATTTTCTGTAGGATTGCGTCAGTGGGGCCATGCGGTCATATTATAATGACTTTTATTTATTACACAACATACATGTAGCATTTGAGGGCACAAATAAGCAACAAAACCAGTCAAATACTGTATGCCATGTTATTGCACTTGTCTTGACTATAGGCTAGAGACACATTAAATTTTTTTCAAAAACTTATATTTGGGAATAGATGATTGTTGTACATGTATAATAGTAATAATAGGTAAATTATATAAAAAATAACATATACATGTATAACAAACAATTTAATCAGCGGAACGTTGTGTAATGGGGCCAGGCATTTTTACTCATCATGCAGTTTTTATTTTTTCTCACCTGATTTGTAAAAATACAAAGCCGTATTACACAACTTTTCGCTGAATAACCTCTATTTATACTGACCAGTCACAATACAATCTGCATATTTAAGCTTAATTTATAGTTAATGTTGTTGTTTTAAAGACTGAGTTGACTGTGAGTTTAGCCAAGTAGTAAAATCAACTGCTGCTGTGGTCACGAAGTGGTTGACTGTGATTTTAGGCAAGTATCCTTGCCGTTTTACATTATTTTTCGCTTGGCACGCTTAAAGAACGAGAAATACACACAATGCTTTTGTTTCGTTGTGGAGGTCAGTTACAGTTGTTATGAAAATATTAGCGACCTTCAGATTTGACTACGAGTACGAAATCGAGTACGAGTACGACTTTGGAATTTTGAGATAATTGTATCCACCGAACTGTAACTCCTTCCTGTTGCTGACTAACACGTAAATAAACGTTAGGGATAAGATTGGTGTGATAATTAAGTATATGAGGCACACGAATTTGGTTTGAAAACTCGTACTCGTACTCAATCTCGTACTCGTAGTCCAATCTGAAGGTCGCTAATGTTGACTGTGGGACTGCAGACCGCAGTAGCAGCTCCAAAGAGATTGCAGGTTTATTATGTAAATTATGATTTGGTGACTGCCGGACCATATATAGTCGCAGTCTTGATTTATGTAGCTGAAAATGGGCCAGGTATTCTGCCCCTTCATGTATTGTAAAGCTTTGCAGGTATAAACTTACATGTATATGTAATAACGTGTGTTCATGCATTGACCTGTGTTATTGTAACTCTCTGTAAAATATACCCTAGTGTACATTTCTCAAAACTGATCTTTTTCGATTCATTTTCTATCAAGTCGTGGCAGTTTAAAGTGAAATATATCCCACCATTTTTGTAAAACTAAACTGATTTGAGTATTAAGCATTTCGGAAATCAATTGAATTTGATATTTGTTACATGTACATGTAGATGCACGCATGGTTGACAGTACAAATTAAATCGAAACGCTACCCAGCGGTAAAAACATACCTGCAAAGATGCGTGGGTTCTTCTTCATTCTTTTAGGGCATTTTGTATTGAGATTTCCACTGAATAAAACCGTTTTAAGGCTCGAAGCCTCGCAAGGAGTCGAACTCGACCGCCATTCGACCGTTGAAAATATCCCGCCTTCGCCGCCTTCGGGTCAGTGGCCTTCATTATTCAACGGTGGATGCGTCATGTATAGGGACATAGATTGTACCCTTTCATACGCCCTGAGTTGCATGGATTAAATTACCGGAAATATTTTGGAGAATTAACTCGAGCCGTCAGAGGAAACTTAAAACAGTTCGAATTAATAAAATTTCAAGTTATTGGGGGTAACGAATAATTGTAATAGAGCGAAGCAGGGGAAAACTACCTTTAGTTCTAGCTATCGAGAAGTTCGATACTGTGACTCTCTAGCCCTAGAGGAGGGGAGGCGCGAAGCGCCGATGCTGGCACGCGTGTTTCAGCTTTTCGTGCTCCTCCCTCGAACGTTAGAGAAAATTAGTGAGAGAAACCGATTGTCTGTTACTCGGTCGCTCGATCGGTCGATTGGATGTAAACTTTTATGGTTAATTCCGCTGACCAGTGGGTATGTACTAATTTTTCGCGTTTGGACCGAAGTTTGGAATCCTCTGAAAGCACAAGCTGTAGAAAACGAAACCGATCTGCGGAATTGAGGGGGTGGGGTGAGAGTGAGCCCGGAGGGAAAATGTTTGAGACTGTAAAACATTTCGGCCTTTAAGACATTAATTTTTAAAGCAAAAAGGGGAAGGGGACAACCACCGCTGGAATTCAAATTGATATTTCAAGACTTTAATAGGAAAATGCTACAGAACGGTAAATGTTATGCTACGTGGCTCAACATTTACTTGTACCCTTCACATTATCATTGCCACGAATTACCACCTTATTACCCACGATCTGCTCCCTTACGGCCTCGTGGTTCAAGCGGTAGAGCGACGGAAGATCTGATTCGGAGGTCGTGGGTTCGAATCCCACCGAGGTCAAAGATTTTTTCTTTTCCTCGTGTGGTCCCTCATTTCCTTACTGAGGCTAACGCTCAGTGCAGGGAAATTTATGGGTTGACCTTAGTACTATAATTTACACACAGAGTTAATTCTCTGATTCCTTGTTATATCCTTGTTATAGCGCTTTTATATCCTTGAGATTTTCTACTGAACTGCGTAAGTAAACCTTAAATGTCACACATATCGTATCGTATTTTCACGGGTTGGCTCAAATGAGCCTTTCATTCGATTTACATGTTCTTTACAATGTTCCTTACAGACTCTCTTTTTCGATTTACATGCTATTTATAGGTTAGCCTCCCTTTTTGTATTTACATGTTATTTACAGGGTTCCTTACAGGCTCCCTTTTTTATTAACATGCTATTTACAGGTTAGCCTCCCTTTTTCGATTTACATGTTATTTACAGGTTAGCCTCCCTTTTTCGATTTACATGTTATTTACATGATAGCCTCCCTTTTTCGATTTACATGTTATTTACAGGATAGCCTCTTTTTTATTTACATGTTATTTACAGGGTTCCTTACAGGCTCCCTTTTTTATTTACATGTTATTTACAGGTTAGCCTCCCTTTTTCGATTTACATGTTATTTACAGGATAGCCTCTTTTTTATTTACATGTTATTTACAGGTTAGCCTCCCTTTTTCGATTTACATGTTATTTACAGGTTAGCCTCCCTTTTTCGATTTACATGTTATTTACAGGTTAGCCTCCCTTTTTCGATTTACATGTTATTTACAGGATAGCCTCCCTTTTTCGATTTACATGTTATATACAGGGTTCCTTGCAAGCTCCGTTTTACGATTTACATGTTATTTACAGGGTCTAGATACTGTAAATGTGTGTGAAATAATTTCCATGTTATTTACATGACCCTTTTTTTCTCACTGTAACAAGAACCATGTAAATAACTATTTACAGTAAATTTACATGTGTGCTCAAACCTGTAAATTTCATGTAAATTTTTTTACAAAACCCTAACATGTAAATCGCAGTTTACAAAGTATGTAAATCCATATTTACATGTTGTAAATTTATTTTTACATGTGCATGTAAATTTTCAACTTTTCCTGTGGGCACTTTTGTATTTGGGTCGACTCTGCCGTTCTATTCGACTGAGCTTGTCGAATAGAACGGCAAAAGATCGACTTCGATTCATACGTCGACTGGAACTTCACATGTGCCGAACCTAATGCATAAATTCTACTTCGTCATTGGTCAATGTCGCTAAGGAGTCACGTGAGATATGCGCGCGAAACCAGAGCGGTCACTTGCAAGCGAACCTTTGTAGTAGTTGCACGTTAAATTTTTCTTATGGCGAAATCAACAAATCCCGAAGATCCCCTCGAAGGAACGGAGCTTCCTTCCACAGAGGAAGTCGAGGACGAACTTCTAGAAGAATCTGCACTCGAAGATAGCGACTCGCTATTGAGTGTACTCGCGAAATTGAACAAAAACATCGATCACATGGCGGGCTCAATGGCCGCCATGGGCGACGCGTTCGTTGCTTTGTCGAAGCAGCGCCCAGCAAAGCGAGACGCTCGCTCTGGGAATTTAGACCCTTTAAATGGGGAAACAAAGAAGTCTCGAGTTGAAGTCAGTGATGTGGGTGAAACTGACAATGAAAGCGATGATGCAGACGTTCACGACCTTCTTGCAAACAACGCGGAGAACGATTCTGAAGGCGCCAAAAAGTCGTCCGCCAGCTCGCAGGACTCCTGCAAAAATGAAGGCGAAGACGAACTTTTACAGCAATTGGCCCTAGACTTCTCCAAAGATGACAAAGTGAGCAGCCCAATCTCTAAGCAACTTGCTGAAATTATCAATAAGAGGTGGGCTTCAAAACTTGGCGAGAACAAGGTCAAAGAAACGGTCGAGAAATACGATCGCCCTGAAAACTGCGAGAAACTTGTTGCTCCCAAGGTGAACCCTGAGATTTGGGAAAAATTAACCCATTATGGGAAAAAGCAGGACCTCAGATTGTCCGCTATTCAGAATATGATAGTGAAGGTTGGAGCCATTATTGCACAATCAACTCAGAAGCTCATGCATTTTAGAAGCCAAGGTGGGAAGCTTGACACGAGTGCATTACTCATAGCACAAATCGATGCCATTGCCTTGTTGGGCCACACGAATTACGAGCTCTCGCTACGTAGACGGGAAGCTATCAAACCCAACCTAAACAAGGAGTATGGCTCACTGTGTTCTTCTCAAACACCGGTTACAACCTTGCTATTTAGCGACGAGCTTCAGTCGCAGCTTACTGCGATTCGAGCATCAAATCGAATTAGTCACACAGCTGTTTACAATAGCTCCAAACCTTCCACCAAACCTCCATATCGACAGAAACAGAGCCAGCCTTTTTTAGGCAAGGGCCACTTCCAGTCCAAGTGGAAACCACAGAGAAGCTGGAAGAAAAAGGAGGAAACCAGCAAAAATTAAACACTGAGGATATCCTGCCTAAGCTTCAATTGTTACAGGTAACTCAGTTTGAAGGATTTATTCCTGCACTAATAGCTTACCTGGTTGCACAATAAGTTGCTTCAAAAGCGGTAGGCTGGCAAAATTTGTTCATTGTTGGCAAAAAATTACCTCGGACACTGAGATTATTCAAATGGTGTCAGGGCAATTCATTGAATTTGACACTAAGCCTTGCCAAACACATACCCCTACACTGAAATGTTTTAGTGCTGCAGAAAATGCTATTATTTCTAAAGAGGTTACAAACCTGCTTAAGAAGGCTGTGTATTGTTGAAACCAGACATGAGCCAGGGGAGTTTATCTCGTCTGTTTTTGTGCGACCCAAAAAAGATGGATCTCACAGGATGATACTTAATCTTAAAAACTTGAATAAGCATGTGCAATACAACCACTTTAAAATGGATACACTTCAAAGTGTAATAAGCCTTATAACGCCTAACTGCTATATGGCTTCTGTGGATCTTAAGGACGCATATTACTCTGTCCCCATTGCGGTTGCACACCAGAAGTACCTTAAGTTTGAATGGGCTGGTAAATTGTATCAGTTTACCTGTTTTCCTAATGGTTTAGCTTTCTGTCCAAGAAAGTTCACCAAACTTATGAAGCCAGCCTACGCTGTTTTGAGGCAACTTGGACATATAAACTCTCCTTATATTGATGACTCATACCTACAAGGTGGAAGTTATGAGGAATGCCTAGCTAATGTCCTAGACACTGTGAAAATGTTACTCTCATTGGGTTTCATTCTTCACCCTCAGAAGTCAATTTTTACCCCTACACAAAAATTAGTATTTTTGGGGTTTGTCTTGGACTCAGTCCAGATGAAAATTTATTTGACAAATGAAAAAATTGGCCGGCTGAAATCAGTCTGTACCAAGCTTATCAAGGCCCCAAAAACCACTATACGGGAGGTTTCCAGGGCCCTTGGGTATATGGTATCTAGTTTCCCAGGTGTCATGTTTGGCCCACTTTATTTCCGCCAATTAGAGAGGGAGAAAACTCTTGCCCTAAGATACAGCAAGGGTGATTATGATGCTTTTATGACAGTATCAGAGAAAGCTTGTAAAGAATTAATGTGGTGGAACACACACCTTGATGCCAGCTACAATGTAATTAGTCATGGTGAGCCTTCTGTTGTCATGTCAACTGATGCCTCATCCACTGGTTGGGGCTGTGCCCTAAATGACACCAGTACAGGTGGACATTGGACTCCAGAGGAGGCTAGAAACCACATAAACTATTTGGAGGTCCTAGCCATATACTTGGCTCTGAAATCTTTTTCATCGATCCTTAATGGGCAGCATGTGAAGGTCATGGTGGATAATATGACTGCCCTGTTTGATGTAAACCATATGGGTACTAGTAGCTCTGAGAAACGAAATGAACTAGCCAGAGAAATTTGGTTATGGTGTTCTGAAAGAAATATTTGGCTTACAGCTGTCCATATCCCAGGGGTAGAGAATGTGGAAGCTGATAAACAATCCAGACAGTCTCACTCACAACTTGAGTGGACACTAGACAGAACTATTTTCAGGGACTGCCTCAATGTAGTAAAGGTTGTGCCCAATATTGACTTATTCGCTTCCAGATTAAACCACCAGCTTCAGCCTTATGTCTCCTGGCATCCTGACCCAGGGGCTGTGGCAGTTGATGCATTTCACTTATCATGGAAGCAATATGTGCCTTATATGTTCCCTCCATTTTCTCTTATCAGCAGAGTATTGCAAAAGATTCAACGGGAGCGGGTTCAAGGAATTATCATTGTTCCAAAATGGCCAACCCAAACATGGTGGCCTGTCTTGATGAGAATGCTGATCAACAATCCAGTACTACTACCCTGCAGAAACTCTTATTGTGCTTCCAGGGGGTGTTCACTTTGGCAGTCATCCGCTTGTTTCCAGGTTTGTTAAAGGCGTTTTCGAAACTAGGCCGTCCCTCCCAAGATACAAAGAAATATGGGATGTAAACTCTGTCCTAAAGGTACTTGCAACCTGGAATCTTGGTGTGGAACTGAGTCTCAGAGACATGTCTTGGAAGCTAACCATGTTACTTGCTCTCTTGTCTGGCCAGCGAGTACAGACACTGAAGGCTCTCACTTTAACCTCAATGACCTTAACTGCAAACAAATGTGTATTTACGATTGATACCCCTCTGAAGACCACTCGGCCGGGTAAGCACCTGGGTCGGATTGAGTTCTTGGCATATGAGCCTGACCAGAACCTGTGTGTTGTACGTCATCTACGAGCCTATATTGACAGGACATCTCAACTAAGAGGTGACGCTGACCAGTTGCTGATTGGCTGTCAGAAACCCTACAAACCGGTATCAACTAACACCATTGCTCGGTGGCTCAAGAATGTCATGGCCAAAGCAGGAATTGACACTAGTGTGTATAAAGCTCACAGCACAAGAGCAGCTGCCACTTCAGCTGCAAAGGAAAAACAGGTCCCTATTGACACTATCTTGTCTACAGCAGGCTGGAGTAGTGAGGGCACCTTTGCCCGATTTTACAATAAGCCTATCCAAGACACTGCCACAAACTTTGGGCATGAGCTATTGCATAACAGCTGTTAAGACTTATTACATGATTGACCAGACTTGCTCATATTGTTACTGTTAGCTCACTGTAAGAGATTTTTAGTGGTGTATACTTTGTTCAGCACCCTGTTGTTGCTATTTTGCATTAAAATTTATTGATGTTCATGATTTCTGCTCATGATCATGACGCTTTAAAGTCTCACGTGACTCCTTAGCGACATTGACCAATGACGAAGTAGAATTGTAAAATTAAACGAAACTTACCGGAAGTTGAAGTTTGATTGAGATTCTACGAAGTCATTGGTCTGGAGCTAAGGAGTCAGGTGCCCTCCCATCTGGGCTACCCACCCTAATTATTTACAACAGTCCTGATCATTCGCCTTTGAAATGTGACCGCTCTGGTTTCGCGCGCATATCTCACCTGACTCCTTAGCTCCAGGCCAATGACTTCGTAGAATCTCAATCAAACTTCAACTTCCGGTAAGTTTCGTTTAATTTTACAATTATGTTAACGTATTTTTCAATATAACCGCGCTTCTGATTGGCTATTTAGTGGGTTTTCGCGCCTTTGCAGACAGAACTCACAGAAGCGTGACAATCAGTGGTCGGTTAATAAAAAATGCCTTAAAAGCAAGGTCTTTGTTTGTATTATACACTCAAAACAAAAAAGGACACCCTTTTTTTAACTTCGACTCGCTGTTATGAAAACCTGAGAAAAGTGCCCCCTTTTTAGGATTTGTCTTCGATATAAAGTGAACTAACTTTCTTGAGTAATATTTATATCTCACTAATCACAAAAAAGCGAGAAAGGAAAATTTCTCGAGTTTTTTCAGCTTTTTGCCTTTTTATACAAAGTCGAAAAAAGTCGACTTTTTTTATCTTTCTTTGTTTCGACTTTTTGGCGGACAGTTGTCAAAAAAAGGCGGGTATCCTAATCTTCGGGCCTCTCGACTGACAGCTGTCAAAAAATGGCGGGAAATTCTGAGCAATCCTGACGTTAATTTACAAGTATTGCACACTTTGTGTTCAATGCTTGAAGATGTCGGACTACATCAAGATTAAGATGGACGAGAAAGAGATCAAACTTAAGTCCTCAACTCTAAACAACGGTAATCTGGCCATGATATTCAGGCTCGATTTAAACCAGGGGATCTACATTTCCTCCGAAGAAGGGGAGATAATTCTCCCATCAGATACTGGCTTTTACCACGTCGAGGACTTGGAGAAGACGTACTTCGTAAACGGAGAACGAATGAGTCCGAACTCAGTTAGCTCAGTAGTGCCCGCAGTGCAGTCTACGTCGCTTGGTATACCTCTTTCCTACCAGAGGACGGCCACAAGAACAAATCTCAACCTTCCGCCTGGACAGAGTGCGCAGGCCGTACTAAAACGACCGACCTTCACCACGACAAAGAAGGGTCAAGTGGCATGGAAGAAATCGCTTGTTGTGGTGGACGTGCTGCCGTCTGGAGAAATCAGAGAAAAGTTCCAGGTGCATATGTCGCTCACCGAAGAAACTTCGTCGGTCGGTGAAGTACAGAGGATATTAAAACAGCCGGTAGGCTTTGAAGTGATTCTTCTGGATGCAAAACATTTGCCTGTCATGGGTGGAGAGACCACAAACGGTAAGTTGCTTTAAGGTTACAGTGTACCTTCAGATCGAAAATTTATTGGCGTCAAAATAAAGTTTACAGAATGAACTTTCATCAAAAAAAAAGTAATCGAAAAATAGTGAAAATTGACGGAGAAATGACGGTATAACTTTTGTGGGCGGAATGGCGCCAAAACAAACAAACGGCGCGAAATGTTGACAGCTGTCACCTTGACAGCTGCCAGCCGAAAAGTCGAAACAAAGAAAGGTAAAAAATGTCGACTTTTTTCGACTTTGTATAAAAAGGCAAAAAGCTGAAAAAACTCGAGAAATTTTCCTTTCTCGCTTTTTTGTGATTAGTGAGATATAAATATTACTCAAGAAAGTTGGTTCACTTTATATCGAAGACAAATCCTAAAAATGTCCGACTTTTTATGAGAAAAGGGGGCACTTTTCTCAGGTTTTCATAACGGCGAGTCGAAGTTAAAAAAGGGTGTCCTTTTTTTGTTTTGAGTGTAAAATACAAACAAAGACCTGATTTTAAGGCATTTTTCATTTTCGTAATCCGCGTTTTTTGTAAAAAGTAGAATTGCCGGAACCGACCACTGATTCGTGACGACGGTTTCAGGCATTTACGTTGTAGATTTTTAGACTGAAACTGGACAGCTTAAATCGGTCTTCTAAAAAGTTGCTTTTCTTTATATCCATAAAGAAATCGTAATGTATTTTAAAATTTATGGCGTTACTTTATTTTGTCCAAATATTACGATCACGATCTCCTCAGCTGTTTCCTTGCCATAACTAAAAACAATACACACTAAAATCAAAACAAGAATTTCTAGGCTTGGTGAATTTTACTTTTTTCGGTTTATTTCACTGTTTTAAGCAGTAAGGATGATATTTCTTTTCGCCACGAATTAGGTTCGGCACATGTAAACTGATGTAAAGTTCGACCGTCTGAATCAACAGTCGAACTTAATAGTTTGGGTCGACCTAAATAGGTATTAGGTTCGGCACATGTAAAGTTCGACGTTTGAACCGGGCCTTTAAACACTGCTGAAGTTAACTGAGTTACGGAGGAACAGTCGAATAGTGGTGTAAGCGATACTTAGAAGGTAGGCACAGTTGAACAATGGTGCATTTTTTACTATTCACTCGATCATGTTAACTGTCACACTTTTTGGTGGATGACAGCTGATGACAAGGCTTACAACTGATGGAGACATTTGAGGTGTGGAAATTATTTAATTCAGACATCAGGCCCGTAACCAGGGGGGTGCACAGGGTGCGTTCGCACCCCCCCCCCCCCCCCCCCTTCCACAGGCCCCAAAGGTCGGTAGATAGATAGATAGATAGATAATCTTTATTTAAACACGGTAAAAATTCGTCAGCTAAAAATCATTATAATACTAACACAAAGCAATAAACTAATATTAAAAAATATCTATATATGAAGAATTTAATAAATAATAAAAAGCTGCTTTCCACGAATGCCGTGCCTTATAGTTCCTCTTTGAGAAGTCGTTTAAATTGCCCAAGGGACTCAGCTTTCCTTACATTATGAGAAAGGCTGTTCCAGAGCATGGCGCCACTATAACTGAAACTATTTTTATAATAGTTTGTGCGCGGCAATGGAACATTAAGTTTATCCTCAGAGTCCCTTAGGTTGTAACTAATTTCTCGCTTCTCAAATTTAGAACTTAGATAGTTTGGAGCCAACCCGTGTAGAGACCTATAAACCATCGTAGCTCTTTGAATTTGTTGCTGGCAAGCAAGATTTTTCCATCCTAGGAGTTCTAATAGATTACCAGCATCTACGTCATAGTCTGAATAGGTCAAAACACGGGCTGCTCTGTTTTGTAGCTTTTGTAGTTTATTCTGCAGAGTTATCCCACAGTTTCCCCAAACAATGTTGCAGTAGTCGAAGTGTGGCTGTATCAATGCTTGATAAATTAAGTATAAGGTCGCTTGAGGAACGAGGTGCCTAATTCGTTTCATGGCCCCAATACCAGAAGCGACTTTCTTTGTGACTTTCTCGATGTGGTCACTCCAGCCAAGTTTGTCATCAATGGTCACCCCAAGTGATTTTGTGGTAGTGACCCGGTTAACTTGAAGATCTTTAATTGCAAGTGCTGGGGAATCCGTGAGAGTACTTAGCCTCTGTCTAGATCCGATAAGCATACTCAATATCCAAGTTAAGGACTAAGAGCCATCTCGTTAATGCGAAACAAGGTAAGGTTAATTTGAAGAGTAAATTAAGGGGCGAGTAGTTATCTTGCAACAAAGACAAAAGGGAAGTGTAGCGGTTTCTTTTTGGAGTTAGCAAACAAATAACGGCATAACTAAACATTCTCAGAGCCAATGTCTTAAGGTGTAGTATACATGACCATGAAAGCGAGGGGAGTTATTTGAGACTTTTCATTAGTGTTAATTTAGTAGGTGCGTGTGAATAAAAGTCTTAACTTTCAAACGATTTTTTTCATGGTTAATAAGGGTTTGATTACTTTGATTGGTTTTGTTTTGACAGCGTGGATTGCTAATTTGAATGGGGTTAGTTTCTAGAGAAACTGTGGTGCTGCGTCGGTGGGGGGATGAAACACGAGAATTTAGTTTTATCGAGTGAGTCGATAAGGTAAATTGACCACCGTAAAAAGATTCAAATAGCTGACGTTTCGAGCGCTAGCCCTTCGTCGGAGCGAATCAAGGAATTGTGGGTAGTGTGTGGTTTTATATAGTAAGCGGTGGAGCTACGCTATTGGTGGAAATTTGGTGACGTGAAAAACAAATGTAGATTAGTTGAATGAAAAGCGTTCGTTGATTCCGTGGGGTTTGAGAGTGCCGATTTGAAAGATGATTTTTTGTTCTAGGTTTTTACGGCTTTCTGTGTTACCCTGGTGTAGGGAAAGGCCGCAGATTGTCATGTGTTGTTTAGAATGGTTAGTAAGATTAAAATGGCGCGCGACTGGTTTGGATGCGTCTTTGTCATTTTTTTCAACGTCTCGGAGATGTTCACGAAAACGGTCGCCCAGTCTCCTCCCTGTTTCGCCAATGTATATCTTTTTGCAAAAAGTACATGTAATGTAGTAGATAACATTTACGGAGGTGCATGTAAAACGATCAGTGATTTTAATGGATCGTTTGGGTCCTGTTATTTTGTCCGCGTTGTGAATGAAAGGACAAGTGTTACATCGTGTGCGTGTGCATTTGAAAGTTCCCGGTACATCGTCAGATTTCAGTGCGCTCGTAACTAGAAAGTTGCCTATGTTTTTGTCACGTTTGAATGAAATTAGTGGGGGTTGTGAAAAAATTCTGCCAGTTTCGGGGTCGTTTTGGAGTAATTTGAAATTTTTTAAAATGATGCTTTTGACTGTGTTGTTGTGTGGGTGGAAAGTGAGGGTGAATGGAATTCTCTCGTTCTCTTCCTTCTGTGGCGTTTGTAGTGCTGACTGTCTGTCGATCTGTTGTGCACGTTCTTGGCCCGTATTAACAACAGAGTCAGGGTACCCACGTTTCTTGAAAAACTGGCACATTTCTTCTGATTTGTTGGAAAAATCAGAGTCATCACTACATAGACGTCGAAGTCTGAGAAATTGAGAATACGGAATGGCGTTTTTAACGTGCGATGGATGTGAGGATGAATGTAACAGATAACTGTGGGAATCTGTAGGTTTGTAGTGCACACTTGTGGATAAACTGTTACCGTTGATTGAAATATTAATGTCAAGAAAAGCGACTGAGGTTTCGGAAATTTCCCAGGTATATTTTAGAGCTGGATGAAAAGTATTGACAGAAGTTATGAATTGATTAAGTTCCTCTTTACTGGAATCATAAAAATCATCTTTCAAATCGGCACTCTCAAACCCCACGGAATCAACGAACGCTTTTCATTCAACTAATCTACATTTGTTTTTCACGTCACCAAATTTCCACCAATAGCGTAGCTCCACCGCTTACTATATAAAACCACACACTACCCACAATTCCTTGATTCGCTCCGACGAAGGGCTAGCGCTCGAAACGTCAGCTATTTGAATCTTTTTACGGTGGTCAATTTACCTTATCGACTCACTCGATAAAACTAAATTCTCTTGGATTGCTAATTTAGTACGTTTGGGCTGGTTTGCGTGATGAAATATCAAGTTAAAAGGTATTTTGGCAAAGTGGGTAAGATTGGCTAATTGGACGAGTTTGGTTTTTTTAACTCTTGTTCTTAGGGACGGACCATTAGATTTTTGAGGGGGGGTTGGGCAATTTTTTGGTGCAGGATATTTTTTTCTACGCTCGAGACTGTGCAGGATTTTTCTTTTTGCCATGATTTGCTTGCATGATATTTTTTTTTGCGAGTCAATATGTTTTAATGCCTGACACATATACGTGTTAGGAATACTAGAAAGGCCATACTAGAGACAGGAATACTATAGCAAGTCAGATCTGATGTAACAGCAGCTTGATAGCATGAAGCCTGGCCGCGGTGTTGTAACTGCCCCTACAATTTACATCTTTACACCAGCCCCCCCTGTTGATATCGCTTCCACAGCCCATCGTAGTACACCCAACCATCTTAGAATTACAGGGGCGGCGCCGGAAATATAATGTTGGTGGGGTGAATCTCCTGTGCCGAGCGCCGAAGGCGTGAGCTTCTAGGGGGGTCCGGGGGCATGCTCCCCCGGGAAATTTTTGAAATGAAACTCTCTGAAATGCTATTTCCAGCGTTCCTGAGACCGGAGAAACAGTTTCCAAGGCCAGCTTTGAGTTCAGTTTCATTCTCATGAAAAGTACACGAAACACTTTCTGAAACTTGGGTGTAACTCCATTTTGGTAGTAAATTCGACTGTCACTCGAATATTCTCTGTCAATTCTTTTCAGTATG